>JAUMHQ010042117.1:0-11450 GCA_032361165.1 Enteromius paludinosus | reverse complement strand
TAGTATTGAAATCTGCTGGACTTGTTACTTTCGACTGTGCAAAGTTTTGTATAATGTTCAATGTAAACTTCAAAGTCTTTCTAGTTCTGTGTGAAATTATAGAGTGAAAGGTAAGAACATATTTTTTTTTTCATTTATGTCATTTTATTTTATTTATGTTTTATTTTATTTTTATTTATTTATGTCATGCAGTATGCATCAATGAATTATAGTTTTGAATGTCATGGTGTGTCCATGATCACTATATTGGACACTTTTTTTGCATTTGAATTCTGACTGTAGACATTAAAAATGATGCAGGCACCTGTTGTGATCAGCTGGATATGTCAGTCCTATAACTATCCTAGTTACTTCGCACAAGTAGAGCTATAAAAACAAAGGGAGGGATCATCAATTTAGCAAAAATTCAAATTGGCTAGAGGTGAAAGATATTTGATGAATATACACCCAAACACTGTAAATCCAAATGAAAAACATTTAATTCACCAAATTCACCAGATTTAAAAACAGTTAAGAGTCCTCACAAACACCATTAGTTGAGAGCATAGTCCATGAAGTCAAGTGCACAATCTTATTTGTAGGTGAACAGTCTTTAGAAGTATGGTGATGATGTTGTGAATTGGGATGTTAGACCAGCAGGAAGTATTTGCTCCAAACATCCTCAAGGAGAGGCTTAATCCATTTCACGAGTTCGCTCTTTCTCATTAATAAATAGTTTGATAGAATCAAAAAGAAGCAGATTTGGCATGCAGTCTGGGAAGCGAGCCGGTAGAGCGGCGAGCCCCAGCGAGGGCAAGGGTTCGGCACCCGGCTCAGCCTCCGACTGCCCCCCGGATGAGGAAGATTTGCTAGCGGAGGAGTACGGGAGGGGAGGGATTGCAAAAAGAACGAGACACTGAATGGTAGGAGACGGGTTTATTTATAGTAGGTGAGGAGGCTGTGATTGAATCGGAGTGGCCGGAGGTTATTAGGAAATTAGGAACAGCTGCGATAAATTCGAGTTACCGCTCCTCCCGAAACTTTGTTATTATCAAAACATGCACTTCACAACTTCGCTCTTTCTCATTATTAAGTAGTTTGACAGAATAAAAAAAAAAAAGAAAAAAAAGAAGCAGATTTGGCGTGCCGTCCGAGAAGCGAGCCGTCCGAGGAGCGAGCCGGTACAGCTGCGAGCCCCGAACCCTGGTGGGCCGAGCCCTAGCGAGGGCAAGGGTTTGGCGCCCGGCTCAGCCTCCGACTGCCCCCCAAAGAAGCAATAAGCGAGGACGGCTGCCTGAATCTGCTGCCCCGCAAAAAGTCTGGAAATAAGTTTGGCTGCTTGGTAGGCGACTCGACCTGTAGGAGAAGCAGAAACATAGGTTAGAACACGTGGCAAAATAAGTCAGATAGTTAAAAATATAGGGCTTGGGTATGGACTTTTGGTTATGCTGGGGAATCTGCTTAGGGATTTGCGGAGGTGGTGCTTACCTCTGAAGCGGGAGTTGGGGTATGTGCGGCTCTTCTGAGACAAAAAGCGGGAGAATGTTTTTTTTTTTTTGCGCGTTTGATCTCTGCTGCTGCTGGGTTTGCAAGTTCAGTTGGAAATTTATAGGATGCTGCGGGAGCTGGTTGTATGGCAGAGGCTTGCTTCTGCGGAAGCGGGTCTTGTGGTTCAGTTGGAATTTTGAGGGAAGCTGCTGCGGGAGCTGGTTCTAAGGTGAGCCTCTGAGAAGAGGAAAAACTTTCTTCTGCGGAAGTGGGTCTTTGCAGTTTGGAATTTGAGGGATGCTGCTGCGTGACCCTCTGAGGGGAAGAAGCAGCTTGCTTCTGCGGAAGCGGGTTTGCATTATGCTGTTGCGGGTTGGTTGTACAGTGATCCTCTGAGAGGAGGGAGAAGCTTGCTTCTGCGGAAGCAGGTTGCGTGCATTTTTTTTTTTATATTGGGATGCTGCTGCTGAGAAGAGTTCCTCAATAGAGGAGGAGGAAAGCTTGCTTCTGCTGAAGCGGGTTGAGTGCATTTTTTTTTTTTAATTGAGGCTTAAGGCTTTGGGCTAGAGAGGGCTTGCATGGCTTTCAAAAGGGTAGCTGGGTCTGAACGGATGTAGTTTTTGAACGCATCAGAGGACCAGCGTCCTAATGTCTGGATCTGGGATGGAGCAAGGCCTCTTTCGGCTGCTGATGTAGCGGCTCCGATCCTAAAAGAATGGGATGTGTAATTGGCTGAGGGAAATCTAGATCTTGCAAGAACGGATTTAAGATGCTTTTGAAACCAAAACCTGGATACAGGTTGGTTATGCTCATCGGTAAAGAGAGGATCAAAGGGGGAAGAGGCGACCGAGCTAAGAGCTAAGAAAGCTCGGAGGGTTTGATAAGGGAGCGTGGGGGACTGTAAATTGAAAATGTATACGTGATGGCCTCTCATGAGCTGGTCGGTTTTGCTGCTCTTAATGAAGAAGGACATAGTTTCATGATTTTGGACTGTGAGATTGGAAATGGTTGGGTGGATGGAAGGGATGAAAGGGGAGTTCGTAGTAAATTCAGACACTCTTAGGAAACCGAAGAACGCTAGTGTGAACATAGCGTCTAGGATGCGGTCTATAAGGGGGTTGCAGTAACCTCGGCGGAGAGTGGAAATGCAATGCGTTAGGATTTCCAGAGTTAAGGGGAGCCTTTGATGATGAGGTTAGTTTGAGCGTTAGAGATGGCGGGGGAAATTGAGCCGAATAGCAGTTTAGAATTGGATGCCGCTGAGATATCCTTTTATTGAGCTAGTCTGGAGGAATCGGAATGCATTAAGGTAAGATATGAATGAGGTAATGGTTAGAATGGAAAAGTTGGGGAACAGCAGGTTGTAGCTTAAATGGAAAGTTTTAAATGCTTTCCAAGCGGTGAGGTATGATTGCAAAGTTCTCTGGGCTACGGCTCGTAGCATTGAGTTGAGGGAATGCTCTAGAAGAGGTCTTAAGTGGTGGCTTAAGGGAATATTAGCGGCAAATAGGGAGGAACTTGGGTCGGCAGGGGGTCGGCATCTGGCGCCAGCGTCCTGAATTTCTGGAAAATAAAACGAGACAGTGAGTCAGCAATGGTATTTTCTTTCCGGGGGATATGTTTGGCAGTAATGACAAATTGATTGAGAGCGGAGATCCAGACGAGGCGTCTGAGGAGAGTCATTATAGAGGGGGAATGGGAGCTGTGCTTATTTATGCAATGGACTGTGGCTTCATTGTCGCAATGAACGACTATGCAGGAGGCGATTCATTCTTTACCCCAGAGGGCTGTGGCGACTACTATGGGGTATAATTCGAACAGGGCACTGGAGGCTTGGTGGGGTGGGGTCTCGGCTAGTTCGGTGGGCCAGGGGGAGGCGAACCATCGGTTACGATTATAAAAAAAAAAAAAAGTGGCCGTTCCATTGGGAGAGGGAAAAAATCCATAGCTGGGTTTCTTGGAGGCAGGGTTCAGTTAGGGTTATGTTGTCATTGAGGGAGGGAACGGAGGCGGCTAGAGTCAGCAGGTTGGATATAAAGGGTCGCCCCTGGGGAATAATGCGCATGGCGAAGTTAAAGTGCCCCAAAATTGAGAGGAGTTCTCGTTTGGAGCACTGGGGTTGGGTAAGGAAGTTGGAAGACATCGAGTTGATTCTATCCAATTTCTCTTTGGGGAGGGATGCTTCGAATTTCTGGGGGTCGAGGTTAATACCCAAAAATTCGACGCAAGGGGCATGCTGGGGGTCGAGGTTAATACCCAAAAAAGGTGCATGCTGGGACCCAAAGTTTTTTTTTGGGGCAATGGGAATTCCTTGTTGGTAAAAACTTTGAGGACGGTTGATAGGTCTGTGGCTGGAGGGGCATGGGGAGGGGAGATGACGAGGAAGTCATCGAGTAGGTGGATGAGGTGGTGGATCTGATAATTATTAGACAGAATCCAGCAAATGACTTCGGAGAGCATGTTGAATATTTTGGGACTGCTTTTGCAACCGAAGGTTAGGCGAACGGCGAAATAGAATTGAATTCGCCATTGGATGCCTAAGAGGTGTCAGAAATCGGGGTGTATGGGCATGATTTTAAAGGCAGAAGTAATGTCTACTTTAGCTAGCCATGCGTCCCTGCCTACTTTTGTGATCTCAATAGCTTGGTCGACGTTGTGATAAAGCAGGGAGAATTCCTCGAGGGGAATCAGGCTATTTAAGCTGGGGATGTGGGAATTATGCGGGGAGGAGAGGTCGATGATGAGCCTCTTTTTTCCTGAGTATTTACGGGTTGCAATGCCGATTTGGCTGACCCGAAAAGTACTGAAAGGCAGGGAGGCAAAAGGGCCGATCATAAAAGTGGAGTCTAATTCTTTTTGATTAGTGTGTCCACGGTGTCAGGTTTGGTGGTGGCTAAAAGGAGGTTGGGACAGATGTGAGACTGGGTGGAAATGCAGGAAATTCCGGGATGGAAACCTTGGGTTAGACCTGATAACAGATTATGGGAGAAGTTAGGATCAGGATGGCATGACAATTCAGCAGACAAAATAGAAACATTGGCAGGAGAATTTTTATTTGCGCCTAGTAATTTCGGGTTGCAATGACGATGGGGCTGACCCGAAATACACTGAAGGGAAAGGGCCGATCATAAATGTGGAGTCTAATTCTTTCTTGATTAGAGTATCCACGGTGTAGGGTTCGGTGGTGGCGGATTGGAGGTTGGGGCAAATATGGGACTGGGTGGGAATGCAGGAAACACCGGGATGGAATCCTGGTGACAGACCTGATAACAGATATTGAGAGAAGTTAGGATCAGGGTGGGATGACAATTCAGCAGACAAAATAGAGACATTGGGTGCATTTACATGTTTTCGGATAATGGCTGCTGGACAGCATGGAATATGAATGTAAGTGTCTTTCATTAGATGTAAAATAAATGTAAGCACTGGATGGTGGTTTGGTAATGCACCTGCGCTCTTTTGGAGTCCATAATTTGTCCTATGCAGTGGGGTATGTGGTAATGGCAGTAGAAAATTAACCACAATTCTTAGCGAATAAGAATATGGAAATAGCATGTAGAACTTGCTCTTGACATGTAAACATCAAAATGCAATTAAGTCCTTACTCTGATTATTGGAAATAATCGCATTATTTGCACGCATGTAAACATAGTCATTGATAGGAGACAATAAATTATTATTATAATTTCTTTTTTTTTTATATTGAAAAATAGATGCTTCTGCTGGAAGCTGTTGTGGCCTCTGATGAAGGCGGGACTGAATTTAGAAGGGATTAGTTCATTCTTACTCTTATTCTCCATACATTAGGTGGCAGTATGCACCTTGAAAATGGTTTGCAACCCGCCAAACACAAAAGAAGAAAATATTTGTTCTGTTTCTGTCAACAGAAACTGATGCTAAATAAGTCAAAGAAAACAAGAATATGGAGAAGCAATTAAAATGCATTGAAGTTCATTAAAATACGTTACGTGACCATGGAGAAGTAAAGAAATGCTGTGCTGTTGTCATGGATAAGCGGCTTCCGTATGACTTCATCTGGTGGCGCCGACCATTTCCGCGCTACCTTGCGATTGGGAAATGGCAATGCTGGGCTTTGTTTTGCTTTCGGGCTGAAGAAAATGGCAGAGGGCCGGCGAGTGGTGAGTAATGTGGATTCTTTCATTTGGATTGCTTTGGCGGATGGCGAGTAGAATGAGGTCTAAGAGCGTGGAGGCATCCGGCCTCGAATAGGAAGCCAGCGGGCTCCCGTGGAAATTCAGGCTGGCTGGCTGGAAGGGGGGGCTGGGTCCTCTTGGCGTCTCTCTGGGGAAGTTTGTTGCGAGCTGTGCTGTTGTGGTTTCTGCTAGCCGCTGTGTCTTCTATCATGCGATTCTGAAGAATGCAAAAAGAGCAAGATACTGAAGGGTTGGGACGGGTTTATTTATAGTAGGTGATGAGGCTGTGATTGGGTGGGAGTGGCAGGAGATGATTAAGAAATTAGGAACAGCTGCGATTTTTTTTCGAATTACGGCTCCTCCCGAAACTTTGATATTATCAAAACATGCACATAGTCAGGCCACAGTCCATAAGTGCAAATAGGTAACTACTAAGAACTACAGCATAATAATAATCCTCTACTAGAAAAAAAATCCAATACACAAATAAAACATAAAAAAGCACATTCTAGTTTTCCAAAATAAATAAATTATATAATCAATAATCAAACTTACGTTTGAGCAGGAAACAAAAGGTTTCTCAAACAGGATTAATGTAGGCCAAGACAACCATTAGACAGGTTTACCTGAACTAGAACCTAACATCAAAAACTTAATTAACTAAAGCACATGAAGCACATCTCAAGATTAACAATGAATAAAAGACACAAATCATCAAACTTACGTTTTAGCAGGAAACAAATGGTTTCTCTAACAAAATCAAGCAGTATGCTAGGTGAACATTAGGCAGCTTCAAACAGAACCATGTGCTTACTCTACTATTTCCTGTCTTTATTTACTAACCTAGTCCCCTTAGTGGCTAGGATGATCACAACTGTGACAGTCAATGGCTGTTACAGTCCAGATTGGATGGCACTCCAGCCCCTTATGTACTGTGTCTGTGTTTTTCCGTTTCATGTATGAACCATCAGCTGTGTACTCTTGTATCCACCCACCTCATGTGTCTCCATGGCAACTGATATGTACTCCACCCCTCTGTCTCATTAGTCCCGTGTATAAATACTCCAGATGACCAGTTATTCCCCACTGATCATTGCATGTGGCTCGTCCCATCTTTGTAAAGCGTTTCCTCTGTTAGTGTTCTTTGTATTATGATGCCCTGGTGTCAACTTTAGCCTGATTACGGACCACGATTCTGTCTCATCTGCATTGCTCTGTTTGCCGTTGTTTGACCTTCGCCTGTTTACTCTGTCCTGTCAACTTGTTATTAAATACCCTTGCATATGGATTTGACTGTTCCCGTCTTCATTCGCAACAGCACCGTTTTTTTTTTGTTTTTTTTGGCCTTTTTGACTGTATGCTGCTTGCATATTTTTTATATTTGGTAGGCTAATTCTCTTTAATCTATTTTCTCCTATTTATCTAGCATTATGTTTATGTTATTTTGTCATCATAATTTGTTTTATGGAGTAAAAAATGTCTCTTATGAACCCTGATTTAAATTCGATCACATTGTTTCTATAGTTTATAGGTTTTTGGGCGGGTATTTGTGAGCTTTTGGGATGAAGATTGTCCATCCAATCTGGCAACACTGGCGCGCACACACATACATGAATAATCATGTGGAATTACACGTTACAGTTATAATTTACAGTCGCATTCAAATGGTATTTACTTTAAAACTAATTGTGTAGTTCAAAACCAACAGCATTAGGTGTTCACAGTAATTAAAAAAATCGCTACTGTAGCTAAATATGTGCCATGAACACGTCTCTTCATGCGCTAGCGAACATCATAAAGCGGACCAGATGCAAACGCCCCCGTTTGGTCCGCTGGCGAACGTTATAAAGCGGACCAGATGCGAACATCCCCATTTAGTCCGCTGGCGAATGTTATAAAGCGGACCAAACGCAGTCCAAATGTGGACTAACAGAACATTGTTTGCTGGGATATTGCTAACATGATTAGCAAGTTACTACCATGTTGCTAGCATGATTTCCAAGTTACTAGCATATTCTTAGCATGATTAACATGTTATTAGCATGTTGCTAGCATGTTCCTGGCATTATTAGCACGTTACTAGCATGATGAGCATGTTCCTGGCATATTGCTAGCATGAGTAGCAAGTTACTAGCATGTTTCTAGCTTGATTATCCATATATATATATAATGACTAGATGTCGCCTTGGGCCTCTAATCATACGTCAACATCGCCATCATCTTGGGTCGGGGATCTGAAGGAAGCGCCAAAGTTTGCCGCCATTCAGATCAACTCTGAAGATGCCGAACTTTTGTGCTGCATATGGATGTTCGAAAGAAATGAAAAAAAACTAACAGCAAGGAATAACATTTCACAGGTGAGAATGTGTTTACGAAAACACTGTGGTTACGAAATTGTAATTGTCGACGACCGCACATAGTTAATCCATGCTAATGTAAGTTAGTTAGTTACCCATGCTAGTGCAAGTTGCTTTTGCCAGTTATGAAAACCAACAATGAACAGAATGCATTTATGCATTAATATCGGTGGATTATGATGGTAAGATGTTGGAAATTTGTCCACACAGTTGTGTCATTGTAGTCTGTAAAGTTATTTTGCTCGACAATTTCATGTCTGTTACTGTTCATGGTGATGACCACAAAGTTAATTTCATCCTATGAAAGAAAAAGCTAGGTAACGTTAAGTTATGTTAATGTAAGTTGAAGAAAACCAATGATGAATATAATATAATTGCAAGACGGTGAAGAAGTCAAATCTATTGAAGAGAGCACAATATGTAAAGGAAAATTCCTGATAATGTTTGGTGCTCAGACACTCTCTTTTATTTTAAATAAGATAAATACATATCTTTAGCCAAGTATTCACACATCTGATAACCATGCACGTCAGAAATACATATTTTGTCTAAAATAACAGAACAGAATAGAACAGCAGCAATGCTAAACATTCTCCTTTTGTTTTCCTGTTTCTATCTCAGGATAGCCATCCCAAGGTTACCAGAGTATTCTCCAGCTCCGGATTGGGTGCAGACTCACTTGTGAAGACTTCAGATGACACCAACACTCACAAACACTTTAGATGACCACAACTGTACATTACACACAAAACTGACAAATATTATCCATATATTGCCTTTAAGGGTAAGTTTGATGATTTTCAACCTGCTTTGTATTATGGTAATGTCTCTAATATCTGTAAATGAACAATATTTACTCTTTCTCTTCTCTATGTGCCCTTTTATTTGGAAGCAGCACTCAACAGATGATGCAAAATGAAAAGAAGTTTTGACAAAAAGACTTACTGCAACATCAAAATAGAAAAATGCTGTTTTGCATCAGCTAACAAATAAACTGCATTCCTCTGAGAAACAATAAACATTGTTCTTTTACTTATGTTACCAACATTGTAACAATACAAAATGGCTTGAAAATTGTTGAACTTACTCTTTAATATTGTTGAAGAACAATGTTTAAGTGAACACATGACTAGAGACAAAATTTTAAACAGTAAATATTTCTGAACTTGTTATCATGCAATTTAAAAAAAATTAACTGCTTAATTGTTTTTTGTCAGGTATTTATCTTGAAGCTGACAGCACTGAACACATAGCTTGTATTGTGAACTTCTGTCATATGGACAATATTTTGTTGGCACAGTAAGTCTCAGTCACATCTGGCTGATTAAAGCATGTTTTTAAAATGCATTTTCTCTAAGACTATTTTGAAATTACAAGTATTGTGAAAAGTGCTATACTTGCACAACATTTAACCATGGTTTTACTATAGAAAAACTAGCATGACTGTATTAACCATATTTTGTTTTTGTTTTCAAACCATATGTTTTTGTTTTCAAACCACATTCTGCTAATAATAGTAATATTTTAGTGGGGGATGATAGTAACTTGCTAATCATGCTAGAAACATGCTAGCAACTTGCTAATCATGCTAGCAATATGCTAGTAACCTGCCAATCATGCTAGTAAGTTGCTAATCATGCTAGCAACATGCAATTAACGTGTTAATCATGCTAACAATATGCTAGTAATTTGCTAATCATGCTAGAAACATGCTGGTAACTTGCTAATCATGCTAGCAACATTCTAACATACTAATCATGCTACTATCTATCTATCATCTGACTTTACAATCTGACTATTTCTAACTCTTTTAGACTGAAAACATTAAACTTAAACCCCCAGTTTCACAGACAAGGCTTAAGCTAGTCCCAGACTAAATTGCATGTTTGAGCAGTCTCAGATGAAAATTTCTTGCTCTGACATATCTTAAAACATGTCAGTGTCTTTGTTCTGTGTTAAGATGCACACCTGTAATATTTTCTTATAAGGCATTTTTTTGCAAAAGTTGCTTAAATACCTAAATTTTACTAATGCTTAGTCCTGGCTTAAGCTAAGCCCTGTTTGTGAAACTGGGCCAAACTTCTTAAACTTTCAGCTCCGGCTTTCTCAAGCCAACTTAAAGTTTGTCTAGACAAACTGTTTTATTTAATAATAATAATTATTATTCTTTTTACTATTCATTTTCTTTTTAAAACTACGAATTACAAATCGGTAGTGACTTTGTGTCATGGCAACACTTAAAAATACTGAAAATATGAAAGTACTTGTAACAATGAGGCTGAACAAACTCACGCTCGCGCTTCCTCGTGAGCAGAGAGAACACGGAGCCAAGAGCTAATGTGCAAAGTGGACATTTAATAGAACAAGAAAACAAAGAAACAAGGAATGTGCATCGAGCAATGCTAAGAGAGACAAACGACATGCAACGTTAACTACCGACATTGAACTTGAGACAGGGAGTGACATAAATAC
Organism: Enteromius paludinosus; assembly: GCA_032361165.1. Classification (NCBI taxonomy): domain Eukaryota; kingdom Metazoa; phylum Chordata; class Actinopteri; order Cypriniformes; family Cyprinidae; genus Enteromius; species Enteromius paludinosus. The sequence continues at coordinate 1,000 of JAUMHQ010042117.1, read as the reverse complement.
ACAGACCAATCAAGATTAAAGACCATACACCTGGGAAAGACAGCTGGCAGATAATCAAACACTAATGACAGGGGCGGAGTTACAAACAATCAGACACGTGAGGGAATGACATGAAAACAAAACATAAGGAGCATGTGGACAGAAAATGAAAACAAAACACACAAGAGACGCCTAAGAGTGTGACATAGCCCCCCCACTAAGGGCGGCTTCCAGACGCCCAAACAAAGTCCATAGTGCAGGGGTAGGGCGGGTAGATGCTCTGGAGGCGGCCCAGGAAACAGTCATAACAGCCCCCAGAGCATAAGGCACTCACGCGGCCGAGCAGGGGTCTGGGCTGGTGGATCAGGAGCCTTGGGAGGGGGATCAGGAGCCTTGGGAGGCGGATCTACAGGGGGCCAGCTCCAAACCCCTGTCCCGCCCACCCTTTCCAAGATCTTGACACTACTGCCCCCCCCCAAAAAAAATTTATTTGGGAAGTTCACCGGGGAGCGCTCAGGAGGTGCAGGTTCTGGAGGGCGCACTGGATGCACAGCCGACTCTGGAGGGCGCACTGGATGCGCAGCCGACTCTGGAGGGTGTACTGAATGCGTAGCCGACTCTGGAGGGCGCACTGGAGGCGCAGCAGGCTCTGGAGGACGCTCTTGCAGCGCAGCAGGCTCTAGCAGCACACAGTCCTTCACAGGTTCAAACGTTTCAGGCCATGGAACATCAGAATCAGAATAAACTTCAGGTTCAGGGAAATCACAGTCAAACATCACAGGTTCAAACGTTTCAGGCCATGGAACATCAGAATCAGAATAAACTTCAGGTTCAAGGAAATCACAGTCAAACATCACAGGTTCAAACGTTTCAGGCCATGGAACATCAGAATCAGAATAACTTCAGGTTCAGGGAAATCACAGTCAAACATCACAGGTTCAGACGTTTCAGGCCAGGGTACATCAGAATCAGAATAAACTTCAGGTTCAGGAAAATCACAGTCAAACATCACAGGTTCAAA
>JAUMHQ010042116.1:0-11461 GCA_032361165.1 Enteromius paludinosus | reverse complement strand
AAATAAATGTATATTAATCTTTAGAACTACTAAGTACTACGTGATTCAGTCAGGGGCATTGAGTGATTTTACTTTTGCTGCTTGATTAACATGACTTTGACGATAGCAACTAAATTAGGCTGCGGTCCCTTTAAAACCGAATACACGGGAATGCAATGCACTGATACATGTTCCCTTCCCTTTACATTCACGTACATGTCTACCAACTCTCAGGCTAGACTGTTAGGGTAGGTTTAGGGTTAGTAAAATAAGTTGACATATACCTGCAAAGTTTCTGATGTTGTGGATCCACCAAAAAAGAAGTGTTAGAAGATATTAAACAGACAGTCTACTAATACTCTAATGACTGCTAGTTGACATGTAGTTGCAAAGTTACTGTAAGTAGATTGTCTAAAGTGGACTATGGAAATAAAGTGTTACCAAAAGGAGTTATAAAGTCACAATTTATATCTTGGAATTCTGACGTTATAACTATACATAAACTATATATAAAAAACTATGTAAAGTCGCAATTCTGACTTTTTTTTCTCAGAATCGTGAGATATAAACTATATCCAATTTTGAGCAAAAAAGACTAATATGTTCTCAGTATTACGACTTCATATCTCACAGTTCTGACTAGCAATTGCAACTTTTTATCTCACAATTCTGATTTTATATCTCACAATTGCGAGAAAATAACGGAAATCAGATGAAGTTTACTTCACTTAAAGGTTCTCTATGCAATCTTGCAAACACCATGGGCACAGGATGTGCACCAAAGCAAAAACAAACTTTGGCCAACCAATCGGCAAGAAGAGGTGGGGTTTAACGCACATTAAACACCACCTTGGTTGGCCGAAGTTTGTTTTTGTTGTGGTGCCCATAGTGTTTCTTTTGGTATTGCAGCCTCTGTGTTGTCTTTCGAGACCGGGTTTTTTCACAATGTATTCAGAGGGCAAGACAGCAAGACGATCAAGGGGTGATGCATACGGTTTGAGATAAAAATGAAATCGAGCTCAAATCCTGCAACATTGCATAGAGCACCTTTAAGAACAACTACTTGCAATAAAACACTACCTGCAGCATCTGTGCCATTTAACTGTAATCATGAAAATGGAATAGTAGTCACGTCTTGCACTCTTTAATGTTCTTTGAATGGAACACTTACACCACATTCAAACTGGAACTATGGTTTAATGTGTAATGTTCATTACGCAGGGCAATTATGATCAAATGGAACAATCCTCTGAAGCCATAAGAGAAACATACAAAATGTGTAGATATAAGTGTGTGTGTGGTTGTGTATATGCATTAAAATTCTTCAAATGGAACCTTCTTATGCTGTTCCCACACCCCTCCTCCGCGTCGTTCTGTAAATCTAGACTAGAATAGGCAACAACTCAAACACATTCAGTGTCACTTTTGTTCCAATTGTCTCATTTGCATACACAGACACTGCAGGCCAGTCAGCCTCCTGCTATCTGAACTGAGCCTTTGGTGAATGGGAGTGAATGAAAGTGTGAGAACAGAAAGAAAAAGGGAGCTGTACATTACTTCTGCCTCAATGGGTATGAGGTTCCCACAACTGCCTGAATGCTGCCTCACACCGCCCTGGGAAATAAAAACCCAGTGCTGGATAGCCCTATTGATTTTCTGTATATAACAGTCCCAATGCTAAATCTGGTTTAGACCACCCAGTGTCAGAAATACAGTTTTTAGCCAAAATATTTGATATTACGTAAGGAATTATGGTAAAAAAATTCTTGATATTACAGCCTGTAATTTTTCTAATTATTAGTTGTACATTTCTACAATGTTAAAATACGAAGTGACTCAAGTCATTCACATTTGAATTAACAAATGTATTTATTTATTTGAATGAACCCCAGTGTGTCCAGTATGAGGTTTTTATGCACCTCTATCCACAATAATGATGTTTTATTTATTTTATTTTGCAGCCAGTAAGCAATTATTCTTTAGCAATCTTTTCATGGAGTGATTTGGGTGTTTCAACGTGGACATAATCATTCTGATCCTGTCACACAGCAGATCAGTAACATGCACTCACCCAACTATGACAGATTAATCGTTCCACAAGAGGTCAAACATAAACCAGCTTAAGAGCAGACCGAACTGAATTCAGTGTTTGGATGATGTAAAATACTGAGATGCTGGTTAAAGCACAAAGCACACAGCAGGGATTGTCGCTCACAGGCATGCAATAATTATTTTGCAACCCAAAATAGTAATTTATTTTATATACCTATGATGCAGAATCACGGGTAAAAATATATAGCTATCAGTGCATTTTTAATCTGGATAATAACAGATTCAACAATTTGTACGTAAAAAACTGGATGATGATAAAGGAGAACTCGTGAAAAATAGGCGAACAGCCTAATAAATAAAAACAACGGTCATTTTTAAAATATCTTAAACAGAAGATGCTACCTAGCATGGAGAAGATAAAATCCTTGGCGGTGTGTATTTCCAGTGCCCTCTGGTCATCATACTCTCGTTGGTCTTGTTTACTGAATTCATGGATGAGTCGGCTGAGCTCTTCGATCTTCATTCCGGACCTGAAATCAAGCTCATGACAGCACCACAGCTTGTGGTTGTTGTTTAAGCCTCCCGGTGTTGCGGTTGGACTGTTTCCCAGACTGCTAACGGATCCGGTCCGACTGCTTTGAGTTGGGACCGCCATCTTCACACCAGAGGAACCGTCAGGGATGCGACGTCTTTCTCGGTTTCCCCTCCTTTTGAATACATCAGGTGGTCTGGTCTTTATATGGAGCTATGATGTCATGCGATCTAGCCCATACGTTCTCAGATTAAAGAACAGCCCACTGCAAAATAAACGTAATAAATAGATAGGCTGTGAGAAACCTTGTATATGTTTTAGACGGTTGTGATACATTGTGTTCCATAGTGACAAAGACTGTGGCGAGGGGCGTAACATCAGTGACAAAAATGCATTCCGCCAATAACATCAATAGCTAAATATTCTCATTTAAATTGCTATATTGCATTTGCTGTATAATAATAATAATAAAAACGTGTGAAGAATATGTTTTCTGCGAAAAATATTTGTAATTGTGACCATTCAAGATTGTCCAATAGCCTACTTAGTCTAAAATAAGATAATTAAAATAATTGAAAAACATTTATGTCCATTACTCGTCGAAAATACAGTAAAGTCAATTCTACAGTTAAAATCAAACAATTAGCAGTAAGCCTGCTTCTATTACAATATTTATTATTAACGTTATGGAAAATACTAGGATCATTAAATCATATTTAAAGATTAAACTTTTGATTCTGATGATGTTTTTAATGAAGTACTGAAATTACCATTAACTAAGACTAACAAATACTTTCTTTTCATCTTCTTTTCCATTATTTTTCAGCTCATATTTTTAACTAATGTTAACCTTATTGTAAAGTGTTATTGTCCAGTTTTCCTAAAATAAACTACAGTTTTAAGTGATTCTGCTTCTTAGTATTATTATTATTATTATGTTTAATCGAAATATGCAAATATTTAATTTGAAATTTGCTGATTAGTTAGCTAGGAATACAAAAGTATCTCATCATCACATCACTTGACTGCTTATATGATGTATTTCCTGTATTTGGCCCAGGTATTCAAGTGAGGGGGAAGAACACAAGCATGTGTAGAACTTTACATTACTGTAACGAAGCGGACAGACAACTGAGATGTTTCTTTTGCAGAATGTCAACGGAGGAGAACATAGAGGAGACCAGACGATCACAATCCCACCACATGAACTGGAGACTTGAGGGAACACAGGAGGATCTGGAGAACACAGGGAGTCAAGGAGCACACTACGGAGAGAGCAGGTTAGAGATCAGTTAAGTATATTTATCACAGAGTTTGTCCACTTCAGGCATGTACGAGCTTGGACAAGGAATGACTGGGTGAGTGTGCTTAAGTGTGGTGTGGTTGATTGTAGATTGGTGCTGTGGCAGGTGCTGGTGATTAATATTCCGGTGATTGTGATCTGAGTGAGGGAGTGAGGGTGGAGCCTGGCGAGGGCTCAGGTGTATCTGTAACAATTACCTGATGTGACACACTTTTAGTGTTTACATAGATAAATAGCTAAATATTTTGCATTTTAAAATCAACTTCTGTCTGTTCAGTAGTAACTATAACATGACACAATGTCATTTTTGGTGCTTCTAATGAATAAATTAGAAATGTATGTTTTTTTAATACACAAAATTATATGTAATACATGATTATTATAGTTCCTATTCATATTTGACTTAACATAACATCCTAGGCTTTTCCGTGCTGATGGCCTGAGCCAGCGTCAGAGCAGAACTTGAAGCAGAACTACACTCCAAATGAATAGTTAGCCAATTCTCAGAGAACTGATATGATAGCTTTTGTTCTACTCACCTCAATGATAGCTGTACTTGCATTATCCAGGTTTTTTTCTACTATGGAAGTCAGTGGTGACCCAAAACAGCCTGGTTACAAACTTATATAAAAATATCTTCCTTTGTGTTCGGCGGAACAAAGAAATTCATACAGATTTGGGACTACTTGAAGGTAGGTAAATGATGACAGATTTTTGATTTTGGGTGAACTATTTCTTTAAGAGTATATGTCGGAATTTAAACATTTTTTAAGAGAGGAAAATGCGGTTTTACAAATGCTAGAGACACGTTTTTCAAAGAAAAGATTGCTATCAAATAACACGCCTAGATTCCTAACTGATGACAAAGAATTTACAGAGAATTTACAGAGAACATCAAGTATCAGACAGTGTTCCAGGTCATTGCATGCAGACATTTTTGGTCTGGGCTCGAATGCTCCGGCCTGCCGCTCTGCTGAGAGTTTGTTGAGTGTTTGTAGCTTTGTATTTCTGTCTATCACTTTCTGTTGTTTAAAGTGATAACTTAACTCCCTCAGCATTTCGCGTTACACTCGTTATTATTGTTTTCTATTTTTGTCTCCTTTTATTTTTTCTGCCTCCATTTAATTTATTGTTCGCTCCGTTTCATTTCTCATTTAGTGCATCTTTGGAGTACATTTAGTAAAAAATTTAGGCACAGGAAATGCTACAGCAGTAATGACTTTATGCAATATTTTACTTCCAAGGTAAATACTATTAGAGATAAAATAGAAACTGTGCAGCTGTGCAGCTGCCCCTGAGGAAAAATTCCACTCATTCTCTTACAAAAAGTGTTTTCGTAAAAAGGGACCTGATATTAAGTAAGCCAAACTTTGTCATATGTTTCTCTGTATTATAATTGTTTTTATTTGTTGGACATCTCATGATTGTTACTCATGAATTGGTTTTACGTTTTTTGTATTAGTTCAGGGAACAGAGGCAATCTTTATAGTGTGATATCTGCAGGTGAAAGAGTCAGCTGAGAACTAACTGACTTCTTTTACATGAGGCCGCTAGCAGAGGGTCGGTTTAGCCAGTCTGTCTGCTACCTGAGTTAGCCAATTACTCTAAGACTATATGCCTTAGCGGCACCAAACCTTTAAAAGGATGAAAAGCATATCTTTTCAACAGGTCTAGTTTGCCCCAAAAACTTAACTAATTGTGAATTAAATGTTATTCTGCGGGCACCACTTAGACGTCCAGCGACTGAGTAACAACAGTGTGCTATGTATCCCATCACCTCAATAAGCAGGGAGGGTATCAGAGCTTATTACAGTGTCTGACATCGTACTTGCAAGTTCACACACCTCTTTAACATTATTTTTATCATTAGTCACCCATTTTAAATTTGCCAAGAATGTCTTGCGCTTTGGCTCCCGGTAAACATTGGACTTTGGTTGCTGGTGCCTCATCCTGTGTGATAGGTACAAAACACATGCAAACAGAAAAAAAACGACAACACATTAAGAAAACATCAGTTTGACAACACAGGCGCTGCAAACACACGAACACGCTGCAAATGCTGCAAACAGCACGGACCACAACGGAAATGTTTCAGGGGGACCTCAAAAAGTGACGAACCCATCTGAGAGTAACTCTAGCTAACATAGCATTAAATTAATGTTTCACAGTTAAGTGTGTAGTTCGTCAGATTACAGTAGTCTAATAATATCCAGCAGACCGTATGATCAGGTTGTTAAAATAAACACAAAAAACGTACCTTTTAGTTCAGCGACAACATCTCTGCTCCGACCAAAAGCCACGGAACAAATACGCTGCGTCCGAAATCGCATACTGCTTAAGTAGGAACTACATTTAAAACCGAACGTACTACCTGACCGTTAAAACAGTACGTTCTATATAGTATGAATGGCCACCCCTGTGACCCCCCTGTGCTGACCAAATAAAAAAGTATGAATTTAATATGATTTTACACATGAGCGCCAAAAGTGGAACTAATGCGACGCATCGTTCTACACGGGTAAATTAGAGCGGCGCCACTGTCTCGGACGTACTACATCCGCCATATTGATGCTGTCACGTGTCATGCATCGTCACAACGGCGCAACAATTTAAACTTTCAATAAGTCATCCATTTATTTAGATTGTGTTAAACAAGTGTAATTTAATCACAATAAACAACGGAAGCAGTAGGTCATCTGGGTACTTCTCGTCTACTGAATTTCGGATACTATGAATTCGGATATACTACTCACCTCGCATACTTTTTTTTTTCACATACTATATAGTAGGGAAGTAAGCGATTTCGGACGCAGCGATAATCCGGCCCCAGAAACATTTCCGTTGTGGTCCGTGCTGTTTGCAGTGCATTTCTGTGTTTGCAGCACGTTCGTGTATTTGCAGCACCTCTCTGTGTTTGGTTGCGTTGTGAGAATTTGCAGTTTGCATATGTTTTTTTCTGTTTGCATTTGTTTTCTTAAGTTTGAAGCATGTTGAGCTCTCTCGGCCACCGTAGATAGGGCCTAAAACCAATTGTGTCTGTGCATGCGTGTGAGAGACTGATACACAAAATAACGATCTTTAAAATAGCATCATATGACCCCTTTAAACATACACAAAACACATTCTTTTTAAAAAAACATAAGAAATTTATTACAGAAGTTAGTTGCCAGAAAAAACGCAGTACTTAAAAATGGGCATGACAGAAACCTACACATGTAAATGTAACAATATGACAACTATTTTTTTTTTCTGATTTCACAGTTGTATTTGTAATTTGTAAATGGCAAATTAGGTCACGCACAGCAGTTCATGTATTATCAAAAACAGTTTTAGATTTGAAATTCCTTTTTTAACACTTTTTACAATATGTTCAAAAAGCATTGATGCTAATAAAGAGCACAACACTATTAACTTGCTGTGAACACAGCATGACATCAATAACTATTTTACATCAAAGAACGGATATGACCACTTTAACACAAAACCCAGAATATTTAAATCCACATTTCTTCAGTCTAAATACTGCAGATTTTGAGCAATTATTAACTACACTCAAAGCCGGATTACCACATAGGCCAACATGCATATGAGAACACTAGAGCAGAGAGGGGGCCCAGAAAAGCACTATTCCCAAAGCTATTATTAAAATTATGAACACACTGGTTTGTGTTTTACCATTTACTGCTGGTTGTTATTCTGCTCGTTATTTACCTATAGTGTCTAATAAAACGGAAGCCTCACCCATAGGCTTCTGTTGGCCTCTTTTGTTAATTGTAACCTTTAACATGATAGTAAGCAATATTGCTCCTTATATACAGTATATAGACATTTTTAATTATTATTGAATTTCTTTTAATAGAGAGCAATAGTTCAATAAATCACAACTTCATTTTAAAAATGTATTTGTTTAGTTACCCCCCTGCTGTTCAAAAAACCCCCCAAAAAACAAACCGAGACTTCAAAACTCAGTTATGTACCACTGTCTTTGTTTGTTTGTTTGTTCAGCTCATGTTCTGCATTCTACCTCCTTCAAGCCGTTCCCTCCAAGCTGCACCACTGTGTGCTGATGCTCTGCGGAGAGAAGCATCAAAAGTGGCTCTGTGGGCTCCAGTAAAACATCAGTACAAAGGATGGGTTCTCTAGTGGTCCAGTCATCAAGCTAGAAAAATCAAGATCAAGTGATCATTCCTCTAAATAATGTAAGTCATCACATCTATAGTGGTTTGGGGTGCTTTCTATGCTTGTTTTTTTCGTAACCATACTACTTCCATAAGAGATGCAAGATGTGCAATAATCAATGTAATATCATTTTGCAGAAATGTTGTCACAGGTGTTCATTTCCAGTAAACTTGGGTTGCAGCTGTGCTAAGTAAATTAGATTCTAACAGAAAGAAAACCCCAAAACATTCAGATGTCAGGACAAGAATTGATCATAAAGTTAAACACAATTACCAGTATATTGGGAATGGTCTCCCGGTGGCAAAAGATTTGTTTGATCTGTGGACCAAGATGTGTTGACAACCATCCCAGAATAAAAGCCATGGTAACTGCTACCACTACAGCAATGCTCACCATCACTGGCGTCATATAGTCAGATGTCTGCTCTGAGAAGGAAATCCAATGTTAATGTGAAGCTCAGAATTGTATATTACTGTATTTATAATCTTGCCTTTTCTTTCTATAGTTGTCTTCCCAATGTCTTATCCTGTATTGTAGTTATTGTGTAACTAAATTAATTTCCTTCAACCGACTACACCCTGCCCTGCAGTGATCACTCACTAGGTATGATGACACATTGTGCGTCAATGCTGCAGCTCTTGTTAATGGCTTCTAATAGTGCTTCTGCCTTGAAGCACATCTTCTCTTTCCCTCCATGGGCAGCAATGGAAAAATGATATGGATAAGCGCTGATCACATGAATTAAGGGCTGCAAAGACATCCATCATGTCAAAATAGGCCTTCGTTTGGACGGAAAGCAAAGTGTATTTTATACAAATGAAAAGAAGGCTGTGAGTGACAGAGATATGAGCGTGTCACACGTGAGCAGTGGTATAGCATCAGAGGTGTTATAGGGTTTTGAACACATAAAAGGCATGGCCTACTTAACATCCAGCTAGTCAATTCTGTCCCAGCTGTTGTAATAGCCTAATCGGTAAGGATTCATAGAAAAATACCATGAAAACTATAACTGTTGAACTTTTTATTGGCTTATTGCATAAAAAATGTCATTGACATTGTGCATTGACATGTGCATTAACTTTAAGAGAAGTCACAGATTATTTTGTGACAGGTTGAAAACATTAAGGCACTACAAGGCTTAATGTAATAAAACCTAGAAAGTGAATCGCTTTATAATTTTTTTACAGGCTGTAATGTACTCCCTTAAAGAATCTTTAGTTACTGTTGTATAAAAAAGTGCAATCCTCTGAACAGACTACATCTGTCACTCACAGTCTTGTTTTCGTGCTAAAAGAAATACGCTGTCTGCCTTACGAAGGTGCACAGGCATTCGTTAGCATCAGACATATTAGGTTACATAACGGTTACAAAATTCAGTTTTGAAAAGATTCTCACGTTCTGTTCGTCCCCCTCCTTCCAGACTTTAAGCTTTACAGTCATGTCAGAAAGAGTTGTGCTAAAGTCCACCTGGATGGGATCCCCCTCCACATTCATCATCATTTTTGGAACCAGTAGCACTGCTATAGACACGACAAAGTTAGAGGGTTAGCTCCCAGCTATTTCAGAAATTTCTCATTTCTCAGATTTAGTAAAAAATAATGCTCAACTGTCTCTTCTGTTGAAGGTCACTGGAAGTTGTGTCCATGATTTCTGGCCATCACAGTTTGTTTTTATGCGGATAGTGTAGTCAGAGTTGGAGGCCAGGTCATGGGTGAGGTCACACCTGTTTTCACTGATCTCTTGGCAGTCATAAGCATCCACCCATGTTCCGTTAAGACTGTATAACTCATACTCCCTACATTCAGATTCAGAGATTGTGTATTATTTTATCAAATCAACAAAGTGCAGACATCATCTTGCTCAAAACTGTCTTGCAGTCTATAAATCAGAACATAAAGTGACAAAACTTTACATTTCACCATTTAGCAGACACTTTTATCCAAAGTGACTTACAAATGAGGACAATAATTAAAACCAACAACCAAACAATGATGTATAATAGATGGGTCGTTCATGTTATACAGTGACTTTTCTGTCTCTATGATTTACGTACTCATAATTTCTCTTAAACAGTCACATATTTATAAGAAATTGCTGAAGTTATATAGGTCTAATTTATCACTTAAACCGTGATAATAGACATAAAAAAATATTATTTAGCTTTTACAAACATTTTAATTGATATATACATTCAATTTGATCATTTCCTCAGTGCAAAGCAATCAACTTCCACTAGAAATATAATCCATGAAATGATAAACTCTAAATATTTTAAAATGTAATAGACTAGAACAACTTCATCTACTCATACACATAAATTATGTGAAATATTTATTTTTGTACAATATTATTCATTTACAGTGTCTCTAAACTAATTTTCCACCCTCGATGAACTTCCTTGCTTTCCAAAATAGACAATTCCACTCAGATAATTTTCAAGAAGTGATATTGGGGGTTTTTTCCCGCTAGAATTCAACTGTACAAATGGAGGTAAATGTCACCTCTCAGTCATACCTTTTTTAAGTTTTTGAAATGTTCTATTATGAATGTTTGTCCAAACAAAAACAAAAAAACATATCTGACACACAGTAGTTACAAATGTTATGTTCTGTAGAAGATTAGAGAGCTAAATGTTGATCAATTTAATTTAGCTCAAAATGTTCGGTTTCACTTTATTTTGATGGTCCCTTAAACGTATTCTGTTGATTAAAAGTAGCATTGCACCTACATATCTACTAACTCTCAATAGAGTGCTAGCAGAGTATTAGTAGACTGGTAGGTTTAGGGTTAGAATAGGTTGATATGCACTTGCAAAGTTACTTATAGTCAGCGGAGTGTCTTTTCGGGGACCATCACAATAAAGAGTTAGCAGATATTAATTAGAGAGTGTACTAATATTCTAATGAGAGTTAATTGACATGTAGGTGCAAAGCTATTTATTGTTCAAAAGGGACCATCAAAATAAAGTGTTACCAAATGTTCCACCCTGTTAGGTTTTTATAGGTTGTGGAATGTGAAACTAAAAGGGTGGAAATTCTAACAGGATACTGAACATGGCCAGTATGTGTTTCTTATATTTAAACACGTCACTATTTTGGTAGAGTGCTAAAAACATGAAAAACATGTTACATTTGTTCAAACATGTTCCATTTTCAACAAAATGTTGCCGGATACCAGGAATGACCCTTATTAGTTTTGGTTGGTCTAATGTTGCAAGATTTTTTTTTATTTTAATAAAAAAAGAAAAAACAAGTAGAAAGCAATGAAAAGAGAATGCTAGTGTTAGAGGGTCCTTTTTATATAAATAAAAGAAAGCAAATCAAAAGAATAGATTTCAAGTGTTACCAACCTGATCTCACGGCAATTCGTACATATTTTACGAGGTGGCTAATTCGTACGAATTTGTACGACCTCAC
>JAUMHQ010042115.1:0-11480 GCA_032361165.1 Enteromius paludinosus | reverse complement strand
AAGCTACATACCTTCTATGTACATATCAGAGAACTATTTAAAATATTCTCTCAATGCATTCTATGGCACCTTTAAATGAAGCTGTACTGTAAAAGTGTTAATATGATCCAAATTTCTCTGCGTTCTCGATTATAGCCTCTATAGTAGCGGTAGAAAAAATACAAAACTAGATATTTGGCTTCTTTCAAAAAAACTTCCCTTGGCATTTGTAGTTTGTTGGCTAAGGCCTGAGCTGTTCTTAGTGGTTTATTGTCAAGTTGCTGTTCAGTTGCCGGAGACTTCTGGGTAGACTTCTGCAAGTGATTTTAAATTGATCTTGAAACACAAAAGTGTTTAAAACAGCGGTTATTTACCTAGATGGTTAGTCTGAGAACGTTTGTTTGGACGTTCAGCTTACCGTGTGCTAAACTGAAGGCAGTTCCTATTTGTTTGTGAATACATGATTTATGTAAAAGACAAACGGAAGTCGTGATGAGCCAGTGTGGAGCTCATGATAAAGAACAAAGGAGGTGGCCTGACGCCATGCGGGATGGGGGAGGGGCAGAAAGTTGAGTTGAAAGATGTCACACTCCACAAACACGACCACCCGTACGCTCAACTTTTCCCAAAGACCATGCTCAGGGATGTGCTTGCTCAGCATGCCGGTCTCCACCTCGAGTGGCACCCTGCCCTTCTGGGAAGAAGGAAGAAGTCCACTGCGTGGTTCTCTGTCGCACCTGAACCCTGCCTGACTTTGCAAAACGAGGCCTGTGTCACAAACTGGTTTGAGCCGGCCGTTGCCATGGTTTCCACACTGGCAGGAACAGTTAAAGAAAAGGGAGGGTGTGAGTCACGTGACCAGAGGGAAATTCTTGCATCATGTGATCATGTTAATACACACAGGAAGTGATGTGAAGTCGATTCTGGTGAAGTTCTGGCTGCGCACGTCATGAGAAACCCGCGGTTAGCGATTCCTGTAAACTTGGGGCACGTGGTGTTTTTTTTTGTTTTGACGGACGCGTTTAATTGGGCGGATCGCTTTTAAAGAAGCTCAAATGCTGTCCAGGGATACGTGTTGTTCCTTCCTGACCATTTACTTGAAAGGGCCGTGCTTTCAGAGCATTAACCTGACCCTTCTTCCTCATCATCTGCTGCTTGAAGAAAAGGCTAACACACTTGACGCAGTGCTTTCTTGGCAATAAATGATGACTTGGGGAATAAACTCCTTAAAGCCCTAACAACAACCTAGAACAAGAACCAACCCAGTAAACAACCACAGCAACTGTTTGTCTGATATTACTACTTGCAACTGACTTTCTCAGTTGGTCGCGCAAGCACGTAATTTGGTGTTTAATTAGTGTTGTATTTTTGCTACAGCATTGGATTAATCAATGCATGCTTGTACGCATAACTATATGGTAACGAAAGTGGTTAACGTTCAACATGTTCTCCTCTTCATCAGTAGATTGGAGATTAACGGGAGTTAATGCTCTTGCTATGCTGTAAGCTCGAATTTGCGATACTTTTGTCACGCTGCACAAGAATTGTCTGGTTTGCTTGCATCTATAATACACCTTTCACTTATTAAAGCGAAAACAAAAGATGGGAGTCGTCGTCATTCCTTATTTGAAAAGCACAACAATGAAGCCATAGCTACTGTGACAAACTAGCTTGCGTAATGTTTATTAACAAAAGCAAAGAAGGTGAGGTACGGCATACGCTGCATGCAAAAGGCCTTCAGCAGATTTCCCAGTACCCCTCTCTCCGGCCCACGAGCTTCTGGAGCAGGAGCATGAAAGCTGGTGCCTTTGTTGATATGCGAGCGACCAGTCTACAGTGAAAGTTGAGGACTAAGTACACACAATAGCCTGGCCGCTAGCCATCCCATCCCCCTCCACCTCCGGCCGGAGAGAGGGGCCGTAGAGCCATCTGGGTGTAGCACTACTGTCCTTAAGAGACGTCACCGCCACATCGCTCTTATATTTCTCTTGAGCCGATTTGCATTTGGAGCAACTAATGTATCTAATCTGACCGTAAAATGCTGCTGCTTCATGTAATGAGACCTTCTGATGCTACTTGTGGCACTTCCGTGAAGAGCGAGTACTTCAAGTGTTAAAGTACAAAAATGTGCAATCATTGGTCTTAGGATGACCTCTAGTGGGTATTGCAGAAAATACAGCATTAGACGAGGAGCAATTAATAGATAGTAGGAAATGTATACTGTTAGTGTTAATTTCGACAGCAAATTTGAATTTAGTCTTAGTCTTATGACTTAAATTACATTTAGTTTTGGTCATATTTTAGTCTTCTGAGTTGTTTTTAGTTTTAGTGCAGCTTTAGTCGACTAAATCTATAGTAAATTTAGTCGGCTAAAATCGGACGGGTTTAGTTACAGTGTAATTAATTTATTATGCATTTCTTAAAAATTTCCAAATTCAATATGTTTAACACTGATTTGATCATAATAGACCGTGATTTAGCTGTGGTGACACACAACATGCCATCACGTTAAAAAAATTAAATATAACCACTTCTCATTAAGGTCAAGAACATGGTCTCCTTTTCAATAACATACCAATGGTTATTTAGCCTAATTATGCATTCTTTATTGTTTACCATATTATTCATTCTTTCAAGCAGAAATATTTTTTTATATAAATGAATTTATATTAATCTTTAGAACTACTAAGTACTGCGTGATTCGGTCTGGGGCATTGAGTGATTTTACTTTGGTTGCTTGATTAACATGACTTTGACGATAGCACCTAAATTAGGCTGCCGTCTCTTTAAACCGAATACACCTGAGTGCAATGCACTGATACATGTTCCCTACCGTTTACGTTCACGTAGTACGTAATCGACTCTGTTTACCTGAATGCTAGTCAAAACGGACAATTTGAAATAATTTTGTGTATAATTCTCCATTCAACAGTAACTTACTCGTGCTGTGTGTGTGCTTTAGGCCCAATCCCAATTCTATTTTCTACCCCTTTGCCTACCCCTCGCCCCTTCCCCTTGCCCCTTAAAATAAAGTAGAAAGGGGAAGGGCTGAAATATTTTCCCCTAAGAAATGGGACACCACTACTACACTGTTAGACGTCATCATCCATTGTCACTAGCTCCTAACGTTACGTCAGAGGACATACGCCGATGTAAGCACCGTTCATCTACATGTACACATACGGCCGTAAGCGAAACAAAACAATGCGTTACCGGGTATATGACATAGAAATATATTTCCTAATATCGTGCAATCGGTGCTATCCGCTAGCAAACTTTAGCGATGTTTTTGCAAACGCTCTTGAAATAATCTCTTCCCAATCGTCCCTCCATAACGTTTTCGTCTCGTTTTTATTCGTTGACGAAAATGTCAATAGATTTCAGTCATAGTTTTTGTCACTTCAAAGTAGTTTTCGTTCGTTATCGTCTCGTTTTCGTTGGTGAAAAAGATGTTGACTAATATTATGACGAAAATTATTCGTCAACGAAATTAACACTGTGTGTGTGTGTGTGTATATATATATATTTATATATGTATGTATATATGTGTATGTATATGTATGTGTATATACGTGTATGTATATGTATGTGTGTATATATATATATATATATATATATATATGTGTGTGTGTGTATGTGTATGTGTATGTATATATATGTATGCATGTGTGTGTATATATATGTGTGTGTGTGTGTATGTATGTGTGTATATATATATATGTGTGTGTATATATATATATATATATATATATGTATGCATGTGTGTGTATATATATGTGTGTGTGTGTGTGTGTGTCTAAGACGTTAACATTTTTAAAAAGTTTTTTTTTTTAAGTTTTTGGAAAATATCAACATTTGGTGGAAATAAAAGTACATAATCATTCAGTGTAACACAATATTTATGTAAAAATTCAAACAGTATGCTTACTCTGACTCGTCCATGTTAAAATATATAAAAGAATAAGAAAGCATATTAAATGTTATTGTGTTTTAAAGGAGTAAAAATAAATGACTGACAAATGGGTAAAACCTAGGATAGTGGCAAAAAAATATACAATTGCAACTAATTAATATTTGTGGTGAAAGTAATAAATTTTTAATGTGTCATAAATTGATTTTTGTAGTAAATATGCCTGACAAGATTGTTACAACGAATGACATTTGAGTGGGTAAACTTAGTAAATCAGGAAAAAATGTGTGGTATTTTTTTTGGCTCAGAAACGCACACAAAAAATGTAAATTAATTGAAAGAAAATGTTCAAAAAACATTTTTGGGGACAACAATTTAAAGCAGTATTGCATATTATTTTTTTGGTCTATGATACACGTGTGTGTGTGTGTGTGTGTGTTTATGTGGACACAAATGTTTATAATGACATGGGTATGACATAGGTATTACAATATGAAGGAGATTTATGAGGACACTTTCAGTGTCTCCGTAACTCAAAAGGCTTAAAAAACATACTAAATAGTGTTTTTTTTTTTTTTAGAATCTAAAAGTGTGTTGTGTTTCCTGTAAGGGGTAGGTTTAGGTGTAGGGTCAGTGTAGGACAATACCACATACAGTCTGTACAGTATAAACACCATTACACCTCTGGAGAGTCAAAAATAACTTTGTGTACCATAATGTGTTTTCAGCCATTGCTCATGTTTTCTTCTATCTGTCCCTCAGTGAAATAAAGAAAGAGCGACCTCCGACGCCGGATGATGTCATTGTTCTGTCAGACAACGAGCCCTCTAGTCCATGTGTGAATGGGGTCAGCTACAGTTTTAAGAAGACAGATACTGATATGCTAATGGTAATGTGATTTCTCAGAGCGTTTTATCTACATTTACACTTTTTATAACCATGAAAACAATGCTTCAGATCTTCTGTTCACATGCTAACGTGCCTTTTCTTTTTTGTCCATGTCACGAGCAGAAAAGTAGCCCAGCTGAACGTGAGCACATCATCAAGCAGCTGCAGGAAGAGCTGCGTCTACAGGAGGCCAAACTCGTCCTGCTGAAGAAACTCAGACAGAGTCAGACCCAAAAAGATGTTGTGCAAAAGGTAAAAAAAAAAAAAAAAAACTTCTAAGTGTCAGATGCAACAATAAAAGCTGCTTGAAGGTCAGTCTGACCTCACACCTGACTACTTATGTTTTACAGTCAACCAATTCTGTGGCTGCTCCGCCACCTCTTGTCAGGGGCAGCATCTCGTCCACTAAAGGACCCCTACAGGTCAGTGAAAATGTGTCGGGCTAGGCTAAACATGTTCAATATGTTTAAATATTGGCACCCTTGGAAAAGCTGAGCAAAGGTGGCTGTGAAAATAAATCTGCATTGTTTATCCGTTTGATAAAGCTGAACTGTGAAGAGCTAATAAGACTTAAATGCATGTTTTGTTTTCAGGTGTCCAACCGAAACTCAGGGACAGTCATTCCTCCTCCTCTGGTTCGAGGCGGTGCGCAGGTCTCCAAGCACGGCTCTCATAATACCGTAGTCATGCCACCCTTAGTCAGAGGCTCCCAGGTATGTATTTGCGGTGGTAGATTACCCCTAAAAGAGTTTGACCTCTTATCCTAACTTTTTCCTGTAATGTCTGCGTGTTACAGGCCATCTCTGTGAGCCAGCAGCACATTGTGAACCTGCGGCAGCAGCAGCACTCGGGGTCCGGTCCTCCTCCTCTGCTGCTGGGCGCACGCACCTCCGTGCCCACCGTACAGGTGCAGGGCCAGAGGATCATTCAGCAGGGCCTGATCCGTGTGGCCAACGCAAACGTCCTGGTCTCACAGGTCACTCTCAGCTACTTGTTATATACAATGTTCTGTTTTTATGTTTTTACAAGGGTAATTGCAATAATATTAGTTGATGTAGTGCTAAGTATTTAAAAAACATGTTATATATAAATATTTTATATTACACAGTTTTGTATTTATAGCTTCTATAACTTTTCTTTTAAAAATCTTAGTAAACAAATGCATATTGAATTAAATGATCATTTTGTAGAAATTCTGTCATTATATTTATATTATTAAAAAAGCTTTTTAATATTTTAGTTTTCAATTTGTATGATTAAAAATACTTAATATTTAAGTAGTTATACAATTCGATTTTATTAAATTTATAGAATAAATTTTTTTTAATCACTTTATTTTTTTGAAGTGTGTAAGGTGTTAATTTGACCATTTTAAATGGTCAACCCTGTTACCACCATAACTATTGATTATTAAAATTCTGTACTTTTGATTATATGACATCCTCTTTCAACTCTTCATGGGCTTCTCTTGAATTTTGCCTCTTTTTATCACTAAGTGTCAACCCTGTTACCATCATATAATCATAAAAACAAAAAAACCCCAACTATTTAATTATAAGCATATAGTATTTTTATCAGCATATGTTTATAATATTAAATATAATGCGAATAAAATATTATATTCATATAGATATATTATATAGTTGTATAATTCTAAATGCGTGTGACTTTTGTAAAGATTTATAATATATTTATATTGTATATATTTGATATGTTAATATTAATACTATAGTTGTTTAACTATATCATAACTATGTCAAATTTTTTCCTCATTAGCAAACTAAATAAAATAGATAAATGAGCAATGAAACACAAGGTTTTCTAAAATAAAAAGTGCTTATAAATTGAAAGATTTACTACATATTATCTGACAAAACTGAAGCTGTATTGAACTCACGCAATTTTTTTTTCCTGTCCAGGCTTCTTCCACCGGTTTGAAGAGCTCTCAGTCTGGTCTGGGCAGCAGCTCCTCAGTCAGCGCTAACGAGTCTCCTGCCAGCCGACAGGCCGCTGCCAAGCTCGCGTTACGGAAACAGCTGGAGAAAACCCTCCTTGAGATCCCGCCACCTAAACCTCCAGCGCCGGAGCTCAATTTCCTGCCCTCGGCAGCTAATAATGAGTTCATCTACCTGGTGGGGCTGGAAATGGTGGTCCAGAACCTGCTTGATACACTGGCTAAAAGTGGGTGCACTGTAATAGCGTGCATTTACAACATATAACACTGTACCTATGCTAACATCACTTGCTTGCTTTCCAGGTAAGCAGTCGCAGACTGAGTCCGCATCCCCGGCACCTAAAGAGCCCTTCACTTGCGCCCAGTGCCAGACGGACTTCACCTCTCGCTGGAGGCATGAGAAGAGCAGCGGCTCCATCCTCTGTGAGCAGTGCATGAGCTCCAACCAGAAGAAGGCCCTGAAGGCTGAGCACACCAGCCGCCTGAAGGCTGCCTTCGTCAAAGCCCTGCAGCAGGAGCAAGAGATTGAGCAGCGCATCCTGCAGCAGGCCTCCTTGCCCGTCTCCAAGGCCTCCACCACCTCATCTTCTTCTTCCTCATCCTCGCCGGTGATTAAATCCGATCACGTGCTGGTGTCGCCGCAGTATAAGCAAGTGAGCACAGCTTCGCTGGCCCAGCAGACCAGCAGGGGGACGTCGGTCGGGCGGTACCACACCGCCACCATCAAGCAGGTAATGGACACTCTTTCTTGGTTGCTTTTGTCCCAAGTGTGTTGTTTTCTGACTTCAGCATGTTGCTCTCCTCAGTCTCCAGGCCAGCTGTCCCGTAGCGTACAGCAGGCGGTGGGTGCGAGCGTACGCGGAGTGAACTTCTCCACTTCCCAGCTCCAGAACGCCGTCACGGCTGCAGCGCTGGTCAGCAGGCCAGGTAAACATGTCGTGAGGGCTGGGGAAAAGGGCACCAGCAGCAGGAACCCCACCACCAATACCTGGAGGAAACAGAACAGCGGCACCGCAGGTAGATGATGCCTACTTAACCAAAAATCATTATCATTAAAATGTAACTAAATTAAAGTCTTATGAAATTATTTTATATTATTTTCAAAATGAATAAGTAATAACTACAAAGCAGTTTTCGGTTTTAGGACCATAATTTTCCTTTTGGTCCGTCCCATTTTAGGTATGCAAGAAATTGACAATTATGTTGTCAACCCTGTAATCATTACAACTGTTTATTAAGATTCTGCACTGCTTGATTAATAAATATCAATAAGTCATATACTTTTTATTACTTTGCAACAAGCTTTTTATTACGTTGGTTTATTATTAGGTGAATAAGAATGATGGACATCTTAAATAACTGACCCTGTTACCAAAGTAACTTTTGATTTGTTAAAATTCTGTGCTATCACAGTCTTGCATTGGACAAGTAAATATCTCTCAACTAATTGCAGGGCTGTAACGATACACGATATGAAACCGCAATCGTGACACTCAGATCCACGATCCTTTGTTGCGGTGTGATGAGGGAGCATCGCGACACCCCGTGACTACCTTGAATGGCGCGGTTTTAAATGAGCTCGCAGCTCCCGTTTCTTTGCCATACATATGCGACCATTTTCGGTTGTCGATAACGAGGGGTTCAAGTATTTACTCAGTGTGCTCGAGCCCCGTTATCTATTAGCAAGCCGGGAGCAACTTGTTTTAAAAATCGTTTTTTTCTCCCACCCCCCCACGAAAACAAATCGTGATACGCACCGAATCGTGGGTTTGGTGTATCGTTACAGCCATAATATTATCATCATAGCTCACTGATTAAAATTCTATGCTATTAATCACACAGTTAACCAAAAACTGACTATGATCTTTTCAGCTCTTCATGATTGATTAAATCTTAATAAAATGCCTTTTTAAATCACTTTTTCTTACATTCTTAGATGTCGAAGAAGTGAACAGTCCTAAATTGTCAATCCTGTTACCATCATAATTTAATTTTATTACTTAATACTTTTATATGCTTTTTACATTTCAATTATAAGTAAATATTTCTTTCCTGTTATAAGAATTTACTTGCATTATTAGGCAAGCAGAAAATCTTCAACCCTATTATCATGCTTTTTGTCACAGTAAACAACAGATTTTTATTTTTTTAAATGGTGTCTTGTCACCAAAATCAAAATCAGCTTGTAGTGTGATGACCATTACCATACGGCCAGTAATTGTTGGTGAATTATCAAATTGTCAATCCTGTTACCATCAACCCTGTTACTCTGCACCCTTGTTTTTAAAGTCACAAGCTAATTTAGTTTGAATTGTAGGGTAGGTTATGAACACGTCAGATCTTTTAGAAATGTACTCGGTCATTCTTTCAAAATGGGTAACCGTTTCCCATTCTCCCCGGACAGGTGGCACCATGGCTTATGTGAACCCCAGTCTGTCTGTACACAGGACATCATCTCCGGTGGACCGTCAACGAGAGTACCTCTTGGACATGATCCCTTCCCGCTCCATTTCCCAAACGGCAAACACATGGAAATAATGCCCTGATTAAATCGCGCTCAAATTTCTCCGAATTATAATCCTGTCTTTTTGGACGTTCGGTCGGTTATCAGTATCAGACAACCAGCCGTTAAGCAATAATAAAAATGGAAAAAAAAAAAGATTCTATTTTCTCTCTATTTCCGAGCCCCTTAGTTGTACAGTCTAAGGTAAGACCCCGTAGGCCAACAAGCATCCTAGAGGAGAACTGTACCAGGATCAGTGATCAAGAAAACCAAGGACCTTTTCTATAGGCCTTTGTAGCCATCTACTGAATCCCTCCATTACCCAACGGGCTTTGGTGATCTAATACGCATCACCCACAACTCCCAATTCACAACCCTTCAGGTGGAGTACTTGCTCCGTTACGTGAAACTAAAGCCTCCATTTAAAGTTTCCAGAGGCTCATGGACACTTCTCCCCACAGAAAGTGGAGGACACGGGACCATAGAGTTCCTGCGTGACCCCAGGGACCATCTACACAGCTTTAGCTACGATTTCCGACTCACAGCGTCTCTTGAAAAGATATGGGAGTGTATGTTTTATGTATTTGATGTCAATACATTGCTTTGTTTTGGTTTTTTAGCTTCTGTGGACTCATTCCACCCTTTTCAAAATGGCCTTTTTTTAAAGGCTAGAAGTTTAAGGAATTGTTATACTGTTGAGGTGGTTATACATCTGCTGGTGTAGTGTGTATTTTTAAATGCTTTGGGTTGTACCTTTTTTTTTCTTTGCAAGCTTATAAAAGACATTTATCCAAGAATTGTGCATCAGGGATGGTTACAGAGATGGGCGTAACTAACAAAAAGCAGCAGCCGCAACGGGACTACTACTAGACCTTCATGTTTGAGCGATTTCTTTATCAAATGAGCCTGACAGTAGGGTTTTTTTATTTTTATTTTTTGCAGAAACAATTGATATGCTACGCTTTTAGTTACCGTTGTGATGTGTCCCCCCCCCCCATAGGCTTTCTTGTAACAGCATCTAGGTAATATTTGGATGCTGTGTTATTTATAACTGTCACTTTAGATGAAGGATATCCCGTTTGCTCCTTCCCAAATAGGTTCAAAGGCTTGTGAATTTAAGATTGGACTGTATTTAGGATGTTTAAATGCAATTTTTTTTGTCTGATGCGCAGTTCATTCATGTCCCGTCTACCATTTTTAGCTCCTGTTGGAAGTCGTGCCGCTTAAGTCACGGCTTAAATTTTCCTTAAAGGAAATGTTTGGGTTGAAAGCATTACTGCTTATTGAATGTAGCACACAATCTTAGGTAAATTGAGTCCTACCTGTTAGGTGGTGGTCATGTTATTTTTACCGTCTCTTATTTTCCTTTCATCTGATTTGATTTGCTAGCAGTACACTTGGTATTTTAGCTAAACAGTTATGTATGTTATATACGACAGCTCGGGTCCTTTGCCATCACAGTCCATGAACACCTCGAGTCAGTTCTGTTTCAGTCGATTTGTTTTCCCTTTTCTGGAGAGGATCCGTTCAGTGATCTTGAATGCTTGTGGAGCATTTTGGACACGAGCCCCCCCCCCTGTTTCTGGCCGCTGTTCAGACTACTGCCTGCTGCTGACAACTAACACCATTCCATTTCCCCCCTCAGATGCTGCCGTCGTTTATTGTGGAGCATCTCTTTTAAGAATTACAAAAAAAATAAAACAAACAAAAAAATTTTTTTTTTTCATCTGTTTCTGCTCTGTCAGTTAATAATTATAATAAAAACTAATTTTAACCTGTTTCGTGTGGTGTGTGGGTGTATTTTGTGTTTTGGTTTAGTAACTAGGATCTAATTTGAATAAATTTAATAAATTGTTGGAGAGTGAAATGGCCTTTCGCCAGAGTGGGCCACATGTTAGTGTGATGTGAATGAAATACAATTTTTTTTAAACGGAAGAATTGAACGATATTTAGCCACACATCTGTAGCCATGTAATTTCATATTGACCAATAAGGTCCAAGTTCCAGAGTTGCCATGTAATATCTCTTTCATGTTATCAGTGTTTAGAATTGATGTTCATTTCTAAATTTTGTCCCCGTCTTAATTGCTGCAGGTAAAGTTGGCACCTTGTTGTGAAGATAGCTGTATCATTGTGGGCCATTACAAAGACCCACATCGGTCAACTACTACTTTAAAGGTGCCATAGAATGGAAAACTGAATTGACCTTGGCATGGTTGAATAATAACAGTTCAGTACATGAACATA
>JAUMHQ010042114.1:0-11487 GCA_032361165.1 Enteromius paludinosus | reverse complement strand
CTCTTAAAACTGCATTTCATGGCACAATAACAGCAATATTTAGAATGTTTTGCTGTTTTCCCCTCCACCAATGCAGAAACTGGAGCCACCTGGCAGAAGCCCCTCTCATGCTGTGAATTCACGTTTGTTGTACGCGCGAATGAAGCGAGTAAACTCATATGTTCATATGTCCAACTATGTGCGAAAAGCACAATTTATTTGCGCAATTCACGTCCGGTGTGAACACACCTTTAGAATTGCGAATCATATATATTTGACTTAAAAAGGTCTAATCCTTTGAAAAATGTTTTTTTTTTACAAATATTACCTCAGATCATCTTCAGAGCACTCTTTTTATCAATAGTGTTACGTGCAAAACTTTTTTTATTCTTTCATGTGATTTATAAAAACTGATTCTGCCCAAACTTGATGTGTGTTTATAAAAAAGAATAACCATCAGGGAATGAGGGTTACATACGTAGGTGAGACATTATTCTTTTTTTAGTGCCGGGACTTTAACGCGTTGATTTAGATTAATTAATTACACAAACATAACGTGTCAAATTTTTTTACGCATTTTAATCACACTTATTTTTGCACCGCGGAACATTTCTCACTGGATGAGTTTCGGTGGACCGATTATACTGGAGCACCAACTAGCGTTTTAAGCAGGGCTCTCAAGTGTCACACATTCACCGTGAGACACATGCATTTCAGCCAGTTCACACACGCGACTCCTTGTATTTCTCACGCTGAAAAGTAAGAGATAATTATAGCTTGTATATACAATGAATAGACGTTGCGCAAGCATACGATGTGCCAGCTTGCAAATTCCCCAACTTCCCCCTGCCCTGGATGTTGTTCTCTCATTGGCTTTTCACACGGCATGATTCTGAATCAGCGACAGGTCCAGATATTTAGCATGCCAAATTATATCACAGGTGTCGGCGCTTGTCTCAGATCGGGTCTTTGATAGTTCACACTCTGATTGTCACTTGCGTGCACGAGCACCGATTTGCCTGTGATTTCGGGCATTTGTCTGTGATTTCTCAAAACCAGCGAGTCAAAATTAGGACTAAAATCGTGCAGTCTGAACTCGGCATAACACTATTTGGAGTGGGACCATATGTGCTCTGAGTAGTGTGGATTTAACACTGGGGACTTTACTGTGTAGGGAAGGGATTTTGACCTTCAAAAGGACTGCTTCAGATCCTCCCATTTCTTAGTTAGCGGAATAAAGGGGAAGGGAGCCTTCTGAGGAAGGGTGCTACGGAGACCACATCCTACCCAAATGGAGGTAATATGTGGGAAAACCATTATGGACTGGCCCAGGTCTGGGGCTCTCCGCAACCGGGGACATGGCTGGGAGAATTCAAGCGCTCGCATCCCTGTGTGAGGGGGAATGGCACAGCAAGCAGGACACTGGCCAGTGTCACCTAACTGTTTTGCAACAGGAGGAAGAGACTAGCACATCCCTAAGGTTGTAATACCGTGTGGGAGCTGGAGGGTCACGCCGGAGCAGGATGTGCTGAATGACCTTTGTCTGTTTCTGAACTGCTGCTCGAAGTTCTCGAAGAGCCCAGCCTGAGTGATCGGGCATCGAGAAAGTGAACCTTCTCAGCCAGGCTGAGCCACAAATAGCGCTCTTGAGCCACCAAAGCGGACATCGCCTTCCCGAGGGACAGCCCTGTGATCTTCGTCACCCAGAGGGCGAGTTCAGTTGCCGAACGCAGCTCCTGCATCAACCCGGGTTGGAGCCACCCTCGTCTAGCTCTTTTAATGCCTTGGTCAGGTGTACTTGCAGGATGGCCATAGCGTGAAGAGCGGAGGCGGCCTGCCCGGCCCTGCCGTAGGCTTTGGCAGCAGGAGCTGCCAGGGCTCTACAACAGGGGTAGGAAATTTCGGTCCTGGAGGGCCGGTGTCCTGCGGAG
This sequence comes from Enteromius paludinosus, assembly GCA_032361165.1. Taxonomy (NCBI): domain Eukaryota; kingdom Metazoa; phylum Chordata; class Actinopteri; order Cypriniformes; family Cyprinidae; genus Enteromius; species Enteromius paludinosus. The sequence continues at coordinate 9,577 of JAUMHQ010042114.1, read as the reverse complement.
TTTAGCTCCAGCCCTAATCAAACACCTGCCTGTAACTTTCTAGTGATGTTGAAGACATCGATAAGCTTCTTTAGCAGAGGCGGACAATCCAGGGGCCAAAGAGTAAAAGTCCTGCCATATTTTTGTTCAAGCCATGAACTCAGCAGCTGATTTCACCAGAGGAGAAACCAACTCATTCCTTTAAAGACACAAGAGAGTCTCGAGACAAAGTCCTCAAAGAGTTAAAGTTAATGAGATAATTAAGTGACTAGTTAAATGATGGTTTTGCATTAGTGATGAACACCTGCTGTTAATATATCAACGTCTCTTAAGAAAAGAGACACAAAAGAACATCTGGCCACAGCCTGGGATGGAATCAGCTAAAGAAGAAAAAAAACATTGCCACCATAATTGTGGTCAGTGTTTGCTTTAATGAGGCTCTTGAGCCTTTTGGTAAACTCGGTAAAGTTGAAAATATGCTTCTATGTGAGTGCAGTATTGTTTCACAACAAACATTTTTGCATTGCTGAGTCAACAGCTTGAAGTGGTAGGTGAGCTCTTGATATCTGCTTTTAATTCTTGATGAAGGAACATCAGTAATTTATTTTTCTCTTTGAATCGTTGAATAACATTCAGGTTTTACAGAACAGGAAAAAAGCATATTAAAAACCACCATAATGGATCAATATGAAAGGAAAATTGGTTTAGGTGCTTTTAGACATGAACACATCATATGATCCTCAACAGTGGTGACAATATTTTTTTCATACTGCAATGCATGACAGAGTTTTTATTATGGTGTTACCCAGCATATACTGCAGCATGAAGCATTTTGTTGATTGTTACCATTATTGAGATTCATATGCTGCTTCTTGATGTCTGTTTATGTCTAACAGATACAGGTTTTACCCATTTTTGTATTCGTTGCATAGATTTAAAATTCATTCACTGTTTCTATTAGAGCAAACACATTGCTACCATGCTGTTTCACTGAGTTTTTTATGCAACAGTTACGTATGAAAATGCAACAATAATTATTGATGACAATCATATGATTATTACATTACATGAAGATAGTTGATGGTCCAGCACTAACCTCTCTGCATCTCAACAACACATGTAGTGTAACAGATACATCTAAGCCATGAGTCAAGGGTCATGAGCTCAACTAAAGCAAACACTGACCACAATTATGGTGGCATCGGAGCAGGTGGCGGAGAGGCCCACCGGGGCGGCGCAGGCGGAGGAGACGTCCTCCTGGGCAGCACTGATGGCGGGAACGCCTTCCAGGGTGGATCAGGTGGTGGGAACGGCCACCTGGGCGAAACGGACAGCAAGGCCTTCTTCCAGGGCGGAGCGAATGGAAGCAGAACCCCTCTGGTTCGGCCAGGAAGTGACAAAGCCCTCTTGGGGCCACCAGACTGACTTTGAGCCCTTGAGAACCAACCAGCCTTAGCCAACACCCTTTGAAACCTGACCGACAGGGAGTGTGCCCTCCGAGGCCAGACAGGCCATGAATTCCCCTGACCGACTGAACCATGATTCAGGGACCTCCATGGGCTGTGCAGCCACCAATGAGGCCTCTGGGGATTCTACGGCCGAAACCGACATCTCCAGAGGTGGTGCAGCCTCTGGCGGACCCGATGGAGTCTCTGTGCCACACACTGGTTCTGGAGGTTCAGGCCATTAGGCCTCACAGGCCTCGTGGAGCTTTGGTGAATACGGATCACAGACCGTGTCTGGCGGATCCAGCCACGCAGGTTCTGGATCACTGACAGCGTCTGCCTGATCCTGCCACTCTGGATCTGGATCACAGACAGCGTCTGGAGGATCTGGCCACAACGAACCCAAATCGCAGACCAACGTTACTGAACACGGCTCCTCATATAGTGATTCGGAAGTGAGACCCGTAACATGCGGACTATGCACCGCGAGGACCCCATGTAGCTCCACTGGCTGCGTGACCGGGACAGACTGGGTTAAAACTTGGCTGGGAACAATGAGGGCCTTCTGCAGATTCTCAGGCTGCGTAACCGTTACAGACTGGACTCAACACAGCCCCTGTACAAGCTCAGAGAAAGAAGTTCAAATAAATGAGAACATATAATAAAACAAAGAAAATAGCCTGAAGTGCTGAATGAAAAACTCAAAGAACAATGCAGACACGCAACCCGACAATCATACTTTAACAACTGACATTGAACACAAGACAGAGCATGGTTTAAGTGCACAGACTAATCAAAGGCAAAACATAAGACATGGCTGGCAGAGAATCAAACACAAATGAGCTGGGCGGGGTAACAAATGATCGGGGGCCTATTTCAGAAAGGAGGTTCAAACAACTCAGCTGATCTGAGTAAGATCAGTCAACTCTGAGTAGACTAATTCAGAGTTAAGCGTGTCTCAAAAGCCATTATCAATGGAGCGCAGATATTACGAGTCACCATGGCAACATATGAAAGTTGGCAAGGGGAGGAGACCGACAGAAACTCAGAGTTTAGAGAATAAAACCTGGCCCCTGTTCTGAAACCGAAAACTCTTGAGATTTTAATCTCTGGGTTGGTTCAAGTTTAAACTCTGAGTTGTTTGAACATCCTTTCTGAAACAGGCCCCAGGATGCCGAAACACTACTGACTTCGCGATTGGGAGAAAGATGGAGGGTGGCGCTTCAGACCAAAACAAAGCATGACAACATAAACATCAGTTTAGGGCTGCAACTGAACTTTTTAAATGAGAATATCCAGGCTGTACTACTGCTGTCAGCGATATGAGTACTTGAAATTAACATGTTTTCTTAATGCCTGTTTTCCCCCTTAATTGCAGCTAAAATATTTGATTCTTTTTTTATTATAATTATCCTAGGCTTTCACCGAGGGCATCACTAACCAATTAATGGGCTGCTATGTGGGCTCTCTGATGCAAGGCCCTGTTTTACTGGTGAGGGTTTATGGACAAATGACTGAGCTTTTTATGGACAGAGACAAGGAAATGGAGATGTTCAGGGTGCTACACAAACATGGCTGTGGCCCGGAACTGTATTGTAGTTTTACCAATGGCATCTGCTATGAGTTTGTCAAAGGAGTTGTGCTGGATGACACACTGCTTAGACAGCCGTCTGTTTACAGGTATGAAGCTTTACTGCACACACACAAATACACATTAAAGGCACTCAAAGTGCTTCTTGTGGAGTATTATTAACCCACTGAGACTTTGGATCACTAGGAGTAGCCTAAATTTCTTAATCAGATTCTCATATTTATGATTTTGTACTAATAAATGCTCTTATGCTTAGACCATGGCTGAGTGAAATTAGATTTGGCTACTGAAAATATTTTAGCTAAATGAAAGCCCACTTTATATTAGGTGGCCTTAACTACATTTAAAATGAATTATTTGGTACAATGCACTTATTGTGCACATACATGTTTTTCATTGTAGTTCTATTTTTTTTTAAATGCCTAAATGCAGTTACATATGTAATTCATTTCTGTAATGACATTAATAATTATACTATTGGCCCAGCCCTTACACGTAACCTACCCTTAAACTTACAGCTATCACCAAATCTTCCCCTTACCTTACCCGTATCCCACCTCATTAGCAGCAAAAGTGTTTTAAAATACAATATACAATCATAACGGCTTATTATGTAAGGTCTTTACACACCTCTGAAAACATAGTTTTGTATGTAATATTGCATTTCTGCCAATAAATTCACCAAAATATTACACACTGCACCTTTAAGTCCACCTGATATAAAATGTAACAGAATCGAATCCTAACCCCACACCTGCCCACCCTCCCCATTAAGGCCACCTAATATAAAGTGTAACTGTTTTTTTATTATTTTAGTTTTTCAGTATGCAAAATTAAAGTTGCATTTTCAATCACTGCAGATTGATTGCAACAGAAATGGGGAAAATCCATTCCATAAAGTCTGGAGAAACCGGAAACAGTTCACCCGTTTTGTGGTCTAGATTATCCCAGTTCCTTAATCTGGTCCAGAGTTCTGATGCTCCTGAACAGCAGAAGTAAGTAAACATCAGTGTTATGAAACACTATAAAATTACAAACTCTACAATGCATTCTATGCAAGATCTAATTTAAATAACTCAATGGTGTATTCCAATTTGGAAGAACAATTTCAAGAACTCTTTATAGGATTGGTTTGGAAAATGAGTGAGTACACGGTTATTCTTAATGTTGATGTTAAAACATAAATCCAGCAGGATTGCAACATTGTTTCCTAATATTACCTTTTTTAAATGATTAGCCAAATAACATTATTAACAGAGCAGTTATATATATTAATCTTACTAGTCAACAGCTTTGAAAGGTCCGGTTCACCGGATGCTGCGTGTTTGTCTTTTCTGGCGCTTCTGTAAAAACACTTCATTTATTAAAACTTTGATTTTGTAATTTACTTTTGACTTCTACCTCGTTTAAATCTGACTCCAATTTTTAAGTTCTCTGAGATTAAACGTATAATACTAAATTTAGGTGCTGATTTTGAATTTAGTTATCTTAATTTTGAGACCTGATTCTTTTAGATATGCTATACTTTCAATTATTCGTTGATTGTGGGACCTAAAGTCATGCGTCCGCCGGAGGGCCATCTCTTACATAACATCGCCAGCCTGATAATTACTCAGAGGTTGGAGGTTTTTGTCTAATATCTTTTTGTCAGTCGCCTACTGCTTTCTTATAACAAAAATATAGTTTTACTTAGTCTTTACTAATACCAACGTGTTAACTTCAGTGATAGCAGAAATCGAGAGGTCTCTGCAAGAGAGTGCCAACTGCTTCATCTTTCCATGTCTGTAGTTTGCATATCCTGGCCATAATAATTATGCGCTCAAAAGCCTCCACACAATCTACTGGTCACAAAAGATTTCAACTCTCTAAAATGAATCAAGAAATAATGTTTATTGTGCCAGGCATAGTAAAATACCAATTAAAATCATTCAATCAACATATCAATTCAATTGAATATATTAACGGATAGTTACAAAAATTATCAGCATAAGATGTAAGATCCAATAAGAAAATGTTTCAGAGAGTCATCATACCTGGCAAACAAAGAACCACACGGTGTCGTGTGGGAAGATCTGGATACAGAAGACTTCTTTAAATGTTTCGCCAGTTCTCTTTAAATACTCAGATCCTAGCAAAACAATCATAAATTTAGTAAACAAATGGCTCCATAGGTATTTTGTTGGGACAGTAAATAGCCGCCTGCACCTGGGGGTAGAAAATTAACATCTGGCAGAGACCTTGTTGAGGGGGCAGAGCCTAATCAGTGGAACAGAATTTTCCTCAGATTTGATATCTTTATTATTGGTCTATTCCACTGATGTGGGAGAAAGACCACATTTCCAACCACAATGAGACCATAAAAATGATACTATATATGAATAGGTTATGATTGTGAATTATGAAGATATATGTATTGCATTCTGCACATTTATCTCAACAATCCTAGGTCACCACTTAGTGACCTGAACTGTAAGCCCAGAGGTGCAGGAGGGGGGCCTAGTGATGGGTGAGAGGACAGATAGCAGATGGTCTTTCTTCCAGATCTTTCCCACAGATTGGGAAGTTAATTGTTTTATTGCTCAGCCTGTACCGCGTGAAGTTATTGAGTTTTGCTTTCAGGAAGAGACCGAAGCATTCTTCTAAACCCTACAGCTCACAGCACAGTCCTGAGGGGTCAGTAAGTGATGGTCTCCGTTGGGTGTCGATTCTCACAGTCTTTGCAGCATTGCAGCATAGGCAGAAGCACGTAGGGAGTGAAGAAGAAATCTGAAGTGGCAGCACTGGAGCAGAGTGAACACGAAGATGAGAGCACTGCCAATGACACATCCCCGGAACACCCAATCTCACCAAGTGTAAGCATACTGTGCTGAGTGGGTGAATGAGCTAGCCAGGATATTTGCTGTCTTTTTAGCCAGGTTGGCTACCACCTGTGCTTGGATTAGATAGTTTGTGAGATGGCATACTGTACCAAGTCCATTGTGTCAACCAGGGCTTGAGTGCCCTGCTCGTAGAAAGTGTCTTCCCACCACGGAGAGATGGTTGTGTCCAGTGGAACCTTTCCCAGAATATTTATCTGGCCCATTGAAAAGTCCTCCATCACCTCCAAGCAGAAGGTGTGATTTGCTTGGCAGGTTATACCTCCATAGGTGAAAGAGTTCATCTCGCTGATGACGCACCACTGCGTGTGAGACACTTGAACAGCATCATAATGGCCATGCAGTGACTGAACATTAATGGACTTAGAATTGTTGGGAGAAAACAGTTGCAGTGTATTGCAAGTACAAATTATATAACTGGATGTTTCATGACAACAAGTGCTGGTTGTAAATAAGGTCTCAGTGCCCTTCAAGGTCATATACGCAATATAATTGTCCCATTTTATGATCTGATCTTTCACTACTACCCCAATAGAGCATATTGTAGTGGACTTTAAATAAACTTGATCTGGGTGAACTAAAGGAAAAGTGGCGAAAAATCCAATACAGCCAGTACAGATGGTGGACAACCAGCACGCCGTAGCTACCGCTGCCGCAGCACTTTAGAGTACACTTGCAGCTGTTGTCTGCCGAGAGGCGCTTTAGCAAACAGCCATCAGCTTTGCCTCTCTGATGTGTTATATTTGACGGCAGCAGTCAGCAGAAAATGAAAGAAAAGAAAAAAACTGTACTTACTATTCTCAAATTACAATTTAGTAGTCTACTTATGCAGTTATTAATGTTTCTTAGAAAGAAAATGTAAAAGGTTTAGGCTTCTTTGCATCGGAACACTGAAAGTGGTAGCCTATTTTAGTAGTCTTGGAAACATAATACAAATATTGGTATTATTAATATCCGTTACAAGTAAGTTTTTTTATTAATATTTTTTATTATTATTTTGATTAAAACAGCAACCGCGTATATTTGTGTGACGCACAGACTTTTTAATCGTTACCTGAGCTTTATTATTTAAAAATACTCGGGGAAAGATCTACACTCCTTAAGAAAGTACTGCGTGTTTAATGAATTATTTCCTTTATTTTAGTATAACATGAGGCACTGTATTTCACTCCCATTTTTAAGACAGGACTAAAATAAGAAAATAATAAATTAAACCTGCCACGATTTAGCTAACATATCGAAACAGATTGCATTTCACTGTAAATGTGAGACCAAGAAAACATTAGTTTATAATTATTATAGTTATTTATTTTTTCCAAAACTATTAAGCCACTTCTGCCTGTGCATTCTGGAAAACTTATTACAAGGGCACGAGCGCGGAATATATTGAGACTCATTCATTGCGGTTAGTTATTGTCTGCCTGATAGCATCTTATAGTTTTATTTTTATATTGTATCACTCATAGCTTTTAACAGTTAAAATAGAGTTTAGGAAAATATGGAACTGCAGTCATTAGCTTTGTTTAGCTTGTAAAGCCTTGTCTTTTGCCATCAGTGATCATCGCCCTGCGACCATTTAAAAGATGAAAGATTCACACGTTTTACAAACATCCACCCCCTCCAGTTAGAGTCAGAAGAGTTAGGCCACTTCTTCCTGTGGATTTTGGCAAACTTAATGCTTGTGTTTAAGGGCGGAATATAAGTCTCATCTAAATAAATAAACCTGGAATTAGTTGAATAGCGACTGAATGAACGACGATATAAAGTGCTTGTGTGGTCTTTTTTTCGCAGAAGTTTAGTGGATTTAAATTAATTTGTAATGGTCTTATGTTTTATGTGTACCATGCAGCTCTTGTGTTTATTTTAATAAAAGATTCCCAGTGAATTGTCATTTGTTAGCCTACATTACATGTTATACTGTTTATTATTTAGACTACTTATTTTTCACTGATACCTAATATAAGCCTAAATACATATTCAGTATTTGAGGCCTGAGCTAACGAGGCAGCGCTCCGAGATTGAGGCGCTGAGAAAGCTGCACTCTCCGTGTTAACCACCGAGACATTCACACCTTCATTAAACCCCCCACAACAGAGTCCGTTTTGCAAGACAGCACTCTTTATTCATCTCACTGCACAATAATATTAATTATAAAAGAGACCCGCATACACAGAGATAAAAACTACACTGGGGTCAAGTTGATTTTGTTTTCAGTATTCGTGACACATTCAGCGAAAAACGCCAATAACTTGAAAACGACTTGGCCTTAAAAAAGTCTAAACGAATGACCGGGCAAAGCTGATCATGTTTCACAGCCTTTGTTTTTATTATTTTCGCTCTATAAAATGGCCACTGCCCGCGTTGCAATGTGCATGAAGCCGAGAGAGCGCGCTCTCAGTGGGGAAAGTACAAGTTTTCTACGTTTTTTGCTGTAGCTCAGTGAACTGTGTTTTTGTTATAGCGTCTTTGTTTTAGCCTTTTATGCATGTTGTCCACATTTGTGGACAGTTATTTAACTCCATTTAGACTATGTTTGGCTAATGTTTACTAATGTTTGGCATTCAAAATGCAAATTTGTCTCCATATGTATGTGTAAAATGGCCATTTAATGCACTTACTGAACACTCCGCTGAGAAGTCTTAAAGTTATTGGCGTTTTTCGCTGAATGTGTCACGGATACAACACCAATTTAACGCCAATAAAACCACAGATTATTTTTATTTTACAGCTGTATATATCGACTGAACAGACAATATATTAGTGAAGTGACTTGTGGCCAGGAATTGTGACCCATACTAAGAATTTGTGCTCTGCATTTAACCCATCCAACGTGCACACACACATCAGTGAGAGGTGATCAACCACACACACCGTGAACACATGTATATGAAGCTGCTGTTTTTTTATTTCATTCATTTTGTTAATTTATCTTTTCGATAGAAAAATATATTTGGAATATGAGGCTATGCATTTCTTGCGCGGACGCGGCCAAATCACTTGATTTTTCTCTTATGGAAACTGTTTCTCTAGACAAGTTCATTAAATCAAATCACTTGTGTATTAAATCATATCTCTCTCTCTCTCTCTCTCTCTCTCTCACTATATATATATATATATATGGTAAAAACGACAAGTTACCTCTCAGACATTATGGCATGCATTATAAAACACTTTCTCACTGAGAAGTGATCAACCACACACACACACACCATGAACACACACCTGGTGCTGCGGCGCCCGGGAGAATATATATTATAAAATATTATAAACACTGCGTTGAAAGTTTAAATGGATTAGGTGTAATTTTGTTCAGAAGACTAAAGTTATCCAGTCAGTAACGCGTCTATAACTGCGCGGCGCCAGCAGATCATCAGATTTTTCCCTCGTTCAAGAATTATTTAATTCTTATTAAATAGAATTAAGAATTATTTATTTTTATTAAATATTTAATCATTATTCAAATCTATTTAAAATATTAATGTTATTTGTGTACATTAACAATAAAAACAGCTGTGCTTTTTGTAGCCTACATAGGAACGAATTGGACGCCGAGTTTTGAAGAGCACATCACAATTTTTTGTTTATACATATATATTTCTCATAAGGGCATATTTAGGCTATTGTTTTTCTCTGTTCACACAAGCTCTGCGTGTGAGTGATGTGAATCCTCACGTTATGCTGCTCTT
>JAUMHQ010042113.1:0-11490 GCA_032361165.1 Enteromius paludinosus | reverse complement strand
GACTTGGAATGTGACACAACTTGTTTGTAATGTATTTATACTGCTTGTTTATGATTAGTTTGTGCAATAAATACCTGCGACTGCATTTGCCTGTGTGTGTTTATATTGTTCAGAGGTGGGTAGGTTTAGGGTAGGGGTTTGGTGCTCCAATTAAACTAAAAATATATATAATACATTTGTATATGCATGCAAACCATTACATTAAGCCAAACAGCCAAACAACGGAGGACCCCTCACGTCGAAAAGTGCCTAAAAAGCGGTACCTTGAGCGTCAAAAAACGACGCAAAACTGTTTTGACCAAACGTCAAAATGTGACGAGTTGGAGTGACACTGTGTTGCCTGGAAGGCCAAATTAACAAACAATACACTGACAAGGAGTAAGGCATTATTTAATGTGTTTCATTGGCAGAATAGTCCATCTGGCATTAATGGTTTAAGTGTAACATTACAAAGATATGAGAATATGATTTGTATGCACAGAAAACAAAAATAATTTGTTCATTCAACAAATTCAGCACTGTAGTGATGCTCTCCAAAATGGCATTACGGTGACGAATTTGCTGAATGAGGTCATTATTTTTGTTTTCTTACCATACAAAACAAATTCTCGTAGTTTCATAAAGTTACAGTTGAACCACTGTCACAAACTCGCGCTCTCGCTTCCGACTGGCCAGGCAGGACACAAAGGCAGGAATTCAGATTCAGATTTGACATTTATTTAACAAAACAAAAAAGGAAAACGCAAGAGCAATGCGGGGAACCACAAAACGACACATGCAACTTTGACATCAGACAAAGATAGGACATGGTGGTGAATTTATACCGAGACTAAGCAAAGACAGATACAACACACCTGGGACAGACAGCTGAGAGACACAAGGACAGAATGGCATTAAAACAACAAAGAGCACATGGTCACAACCACGTTACAACCACTGATGGCAGATGGACAATTCTGACAATGTCTTTCATACTTTTCTGGACCTTGACAGTGAAAATTATTTGGCAGTCAGTGGGACCGTCACAAGCCTCCCGGTTTTCATATAAAACATCTTAAATTGTGTTCTTAAGATGAACATATATATAGTATATATTGGGGTTGAGTAACACTTTTAAGTACTCACCTTTAAATCTACTATAAAATGTCATTTCCGAAAAAGAATTATGCAAATTAATTTAATGGAGTAAATTTTGTTACTACCCAGCTATGGTCAGAAGTCAGATAGTTTAAATATACTATGTAGCAAGAACACAATTATTTTAAGTTTTACATACTAGTAAATTGTGAGATGCAGACAGTTCCTCCTTCTGTCGAATTATCTGCTGCTACAGCACTGATGCAGAATGTGTAATTGTTTCCAGCAGTCAGACCAGTGATGTTATAGGAAGTGTTAGAAGTTCTTGAATATTCGTTTGTTTGATCACCAGTCCAGTGGATTTTAAAAAGAGATCTATTTCCAATTGGTTCATTCCATGTCAGAAACACAGAGGATGTTGTGATGTTGGTCACAGTTAGATTTCTGATCACATCTGGATCTGTGTGGGGAGAGAAAAGCAATTAATATATGTCCATTTAAAAAATACAATAAAACAAAGGATAAATGCATGTCCTGTAGAAGAAAAGTGAACTAGTGAATAAATAAAATAATAATACACTGATAAGAGGATTTTATGCATCAAGGCATTGATATTTACTCTGTAACAGGAGAATATTGCTCTAGAGTTTTTACAAATGACTAGAAAAAAATTAGTAGCAAAAATTAGATATTTTATATACTGGTATATTGTGAGATGCAGAGAGTTTCTCCTTCTGTTGAATTGTCTGCTGCCACAGCACTGATGCAAAATGAGTAACTGACTCCAGCAGTCAGACCAGTAAAGTTATAGGAAGTGATAGTATTTGCATGTGTTTTATCATCAGTCCACTTAAGTTTAAAGAAAGATCTATTTCCAGCTGGTTCATTCCATGTCAGAGACACAGATGATGTTGTGATTTCAGACACTGTGAGATTCCTGATTACATCTGGCTCTGCGTTTGGAGAGAGAGAAAATAATTACACAGGGCAAAAACAAAGTAGATATACACATAGGACAAAACATGAACCGGTGGGCCAAATAAACTACCAATAGACTGGCAAGGGGTAAGGGAATATTTTATTGTGAGCTTTGTATAACAAATTTCTACTGAAAGAAAGAGGAGAGCAAATGAGTTGTGCTTGACACGTCAAAAGCTGCTATTACAGATTACTTATAAATATTGGTGTGTCAGAAATCAATATCATGTTTGTTTGTTTTTCTTCCTATTTTGTGTTCACAAACTGTCATCACGAATAACAAAAGATTTTTGGCAGAAACAACACTGAGCATCAGTCTTCTCTGTCATTAGGTTTGTCTTGAGGATTTCTGGCCCACACTTCAACAGGGCACTTACATAAAAATCTGATTTGATCACAATCTATGAGTAGTCCAGGTAATCTGCCTGAAAACAAATATGATTTATCTGCAGTCTGAATGTAGCTTTAGTTTTACTTAATCTTGCTTCATTGTTCATGGTGTCCCTTTTCATGTAATTTGTTCTTGTTTCTAGGTTTCTAAGGATGATATAATTTATTTTTATAAGTACTTATTGTTAATTGATTAGCCCTGCCTTTTCCTTGATGGTCCCTCATTTGCTGTGTGTATTTATACCCCTAGTTTTGTTTAGTTCTTTGTCTGTTCTCGTGTTTGGATTAATAGAGTTACTGCTGGCAGCTAGATCAATACCACAACTCTTTCCTTAACATGCAGTGATCAACCACCCATGATAGTCAGGTATTTTAAATTTTCTTTGTAGTAACAAACATGCATATTATAATTTTGCATACTGGTAAATTTTGAGGTGCAGAAAGATTCTCCTGTTGAATTGTCTGCTGCTACAGCACTGATGCAGAATGTGTAGTTGACCCCAGCAGACAGACCAGTGATGTTATAAAAAGTGTTATTAGTTTCATCTGTTTTATCAGTCCATATAACTTTAAAGAAAGACCTCTTTCCATGAGGTTCATCCCATGTCAGAAACACAGATGATGTTGTGATGTTGTTCACTGCTAGATTCCTGATCACATCTGGCTCTGTGTGGGGGGAGAAGCAATTAAAAAGGCTTCCACAGAGGCCACCCCTTTGCTTTCAGCTCCCACCTGAAAGCAAACACCTACACCTCTGAGGTAAGAACCACCTCTTCCACAAACCTTCACTTTCGCACCCAGCCTAACTCCATCAAAGCCCATTTATTTAACCAGTACATTATGTCTGACCTTTTACCTTGCATTTTCTCCAACTAACCTTTGTTTCTCTTTCCCCTACAGGTCTGCGGATGCACCAATCGCAGGCAAAAAAAAAAAATTCTACTGCGTAGAAGGGCTCCCCATGAAGGGCTCGGGTCGGGTTCGGTTACTGCTCTGTCGGACGCAGACTGGGCTAGGACAGAAAAATGTGGCCCGATCCGCACTCTGGTGACCATACAGTACATGCCGTTTTTCCCAGACACATTCTGACCAGGATTTTTATATTGTCTAAAAAATCTTGGTTTTGGCTTTGTTTTTGTGTGCAGACTGATCGTTGTATGACAGCAAATTACCATACAGACGGATCCTTATGCTTTCAAAATGCACTTGAGATACTTTGTTGAACACTTGACCGATTGTATCATTCTAGGGGATGGGAGTATGTTTTTGAATGAGATGTGAGCATGTTAATTGAGCAGGGTCATTTTTAGCGATTAAAACATTGTGTTTTGCACTTTTTCTCACATAAAGACATCATATGGCTTCAGAACTCTTGGATTGCAACATGACTTGTTTTAAATACTTTTACGCTGCTTGTTTATGGCCAGTTTTTGCAATAAATACCTGTGACTGGACTTATATTTGCCTGTTAAGTAATTGAGTAAGCTGGTTAAGCTTTATGTTGGTAATCCACTTTAGACATTTTACTAACTATAAGTAACTTTGTAACTACATGTCAATTAATTCTCAATAATTCAAAACTACATGTCTACCAACTCTCAGAGTAGACTGTTAGGTAGGTTTAGGGTTAGTAGAATAAGTTGACATATACTTGTGAAGTTTCTGATAGTCAGTATGTAGTATGACAGTCTACTTATACTCTAACGACTACTAGTTGACATGCAGTAACAAAGTTACTTACTATTAGTAGAATGTCTAAAGTGGCCTATCAGAAGAAGTGGTACCAGTAGGTTTAGGTTTTCCAATGAAAGTAAACATTTATATAAAATCTACAGAGGCGTAAAGAGTACCTGAAACCATACTTGAGTAAATGTACGAATTCCTTACTGTAAAAATTACTCCATTTACAAGTTACCAATTCCAATAAGACTTTAGTAAAAGTCTGAAAGTATCCGATTTTAAAAGAACTTGAGTATTTTACTCATACTGAATGTAGGCTCAAAGAACACCAAGAAATGTGAAAAAGAAGAAACTGTTTATTTAGCGACTCGGCTGGGAGCCTGTATGGCGCTTCCCAGTCCCTCGCGGTGGTTGATACGGACGGTACACCTCGGCAATGCGATTCATTTCGCCAGGCGCTCACCCAGGTACCGCAGCATCCGCTATACCTCTGTCCACTCAGAGAGCGATGCTCCCATAATGCGTGCGGAGGTTGCTGTCCTACTGGCGAAGGAAGCAATCGAGCCCCTCCAGCCGAGATGAGGTCTGGGTTTTACAGTCCATACATTATCGTGCCCAAAAGGAGAGGTGGATTAAGACCCATCCTGGATCTGAGAGCTTTGAATCTGTCCCTTCTCAGGCTGCCATTCAAAATGCTCAATCCGAAGCACATACTAACATGCATCCAGGATTGGTTCACAGCCATCGACCTGAAAGACGCGTACTTTCATGTCTCAATTCTGCCTCGACACAGACCCCTTCTCAGGTTTGCGTTCGGGGGTCGAACATATAAGTACAGAATCTTATCCTTTGGCCTGTCCCTCTCTTCTTGAAGGTCGCGGATGGTGCCCTCTCCCCGCTGTGGCAGATGGGCATCCGCATCCATCTCGACGACTGGCTGATAATAGCTCACTCGTGGGATCTGTTGTGCATGCACAGGGACATAGTGCTCCGGCACCTCAGCCATCTAGGTCTTCAGGTCAACCGAGAAAAGAGCAAACTCTCCCCGGTGCAGAGGATCTCTTTTCTCGGCATGGAGCTGGACTTGGTCGAAATGACTTCCCGCCTCACAAGCGTGTGCGCGCAGGCCGCGCTGAACTGCCTAGATACGTTCAGGCACAGCGGTTCCACTCAAAACTTTTCAGAGGCTCCTGGGGCATATGTCAACACTGTAGTCGACAGGCACCAGGAGGCGTGGAACCAAGCGGCGATGTTTCAGCGGTTTCTCCGCCTGCCGGGCGGGGGCAGGCCCATGCGAGTAACAGCTCCTCATATAGGGAGACACAAAAACAGGGCCCTGTTGCAGGGCCCACGGAACAGCATAAGGACCTGAGGATCCTCCTCAAGGAAAAGAGGAAGCCGGCCCCGCAGAAGAAAAAGAAGCCCTGAGGAAAATGTTTCAGGGCTTCAGAGGGCAGCCCCTGCCAGGGAACAGCACGAGGGTGTGGTGGTTGCTCAAATCCGGCACCCTCAGGAGATGGCCCCGAGGGTTTCTCCGGCGGACACCTTTTTCAATCTTCCCTGCCCGACATTCTAGCAGGGATGAGTTGTTCACCACCAGGCTCTCAGGAGGGACAGGCCACAGCTTCACTCGAGAGTGGGCTGCGTCGTGGCATTCTGCCTGTTCCTCCAGTAACACCAGAGGCCAGCCTCGAGAGACTGGTTCCCTTAGTAGACTATTTAGCAGCGTGGAAACTACTGCCAAATGTGTCTCAATGGGTCCTGTGTACTGTAGAAAAAGGTTACAGAATTCAGTTCGGGCATTCCCCGCCACAATTTGCGAGGGTTCTACCAACTTTTGTGAATTCAACACAGGCTCTCGTGATGGAACAAGAAGTAGAAACTCTTCTGAGGAAGGAGGCCATCGAGGTGGTCCCTCCTCACGAAAAAGAGTGCGGGTTCTACAGCCGCTACTTCATAGTTCCAATGAAGGATGGGGGGCTGAGGCCCATATTAGATCTCAGAACTCTGAACCGCTCAGTAATGAAGCTGAAGTTCAAAATGCTTACTATAAAGCAAGTCATGTCACAAATCAGGTCCGAGGACTGGTTTGTCACGATAGATCTAAAAGATGCGTATTTCCACGTATCAATCCGTCCTTCTCACAGGAAGTTCCTGAGGTTCGCTTTCTGGAGCAAAGTGTACCAATATCGGGTTCTCCCCTTCGGCCTTGCACTCTCTCCCCGTACGTTTACAAAGTGTGTGGATGCAGCACTGGCTCCACTAAGACTCCAGGGCATCCGCATACTGAATTATATCGACGACTGGTTGATTTTGGGCCAGTCGGAGAGCGAGGTGTGCAGACATCGAGATGTCATCCTCGCTCACATGAAACGTTGGGGTTCAGACTGAACACCAAGAAAAGTGTGCTTTCTCCAGCACAGAGAATCACTTATCTAGGCTAGATCGCCATCTTACATGGCACATAAACTGTCTAGAGATGTTGGCAGTGTTCCAGGCACAGTACATACTGACAACACGTCAGTCGTCTCTTACATAAACCACCAAGGAGGTCTGCGTTCGCACCCATTGTACAAGCTGGCGCACCAGATCCTTTTGTGGGCCCGGGAAAGATCCCTCTCACTGAGAGCCACCTACATTCCTGGGCATCTAAACGTAGGAGCAGACATCCTTTCAAGACAGGTGCCGAGGCCCAGGGAATGGCTGCTTCACACGATGTGGTGGAGCAAATCTGGAGAGTATTCTACAGAGCAGAGGTGGACCTCTTCGCGACCAAGGAGAATGCACAATGTCCCCTTTGGAACTCTCTAGTTATGTCTCATGGTACAGAGGTGGCCGAGGCTTCCTCTGTGCGCCTTTCCCCCGATTGCTCTGCTCCCAGGAGTTCTAGAGAGAGTGCGCCGAGACTCGGTCAGTCTACTATTAGTAGCGCCGTTCTGGCCGGGCCGAGTATGGTTCTCGGACCTGATTTCCCTCCTAGACAGCTCTCCATGGGAGATACCGAGCAGGAGGGATCTCCTCTCACAGGCAGGGGGAACCACAGTGCACCCCCGCCCGGAGTTGTGGCGGCTGAGAGTGTGGCCTCTAAGGGGGCACAACTCTTAGCAGCAGGTCTCTCAACTGAGGTTGTTGAGCCCATCCTCCAGTCCAGAGCTCCATCCACGAGGAAATTGTATGCCTTGAAGTGGAAACTTTTCACTTCTTGGTGTAGAGAACACCAGCAAGATCCAGTTAACTGCCTGGTTGGTACAGTGCTGGAGTTCTTGCAGAGTAGATTCTCTATTGGGGTCACCCACTCCACCTTGAAGGTTTAGTCCGTCCGGACTAACACGTGCTTGTGACGCAGCATCGGAAGAAAATGACGCAGAACCAGAAGCACTGCCATCAACTCGAGGCAACTGATATGCCAAAGCAGTCCGAGGCCTGTACAGGGACCCGAGGCTGCTTGCCCGTTGCATACAACACCCCAGCCCGTGGAGGAGACATCCGTGTGGACCACGACATGCCTCGAATCCTGTCCTAGGGGCACTCCCACCTGTAAGAAATCAGGGTTGTACCACGGGCTAAAAAAAGTGGCGACACTCCGTTGAAACGCCAATCTGAAGTGTGCCATGGTGCCATGCCCATCGGCAGAAGTTTGCGCGGCTGTCTGGAGGTTCCCCAGGTGCCTCGCCGCTTTACGGCAAGGACGCAAAGGGAGCCGTATCGCGGACGAGAGGCAGGACCTCAACGTAGCCATGGTCATACGCTTAGAATGTATGCATTGACCATCCACAAAAGCTGCCTCTGCATGTGCTCGGCCCAGACATGCGAGGCAAAGATCATGTTTGCCGAAGAGTTGAGGAAACTTCCGCACCCAGAAACGCACGATCGGCTCGACATTCTGGAGAATGCCTCACCAACCGTGGGAAAATTTTTAACTCCGTGCACTCAAAAGGTCTTTGCTCACTGGATTCGCAAGATGGCTGGCACTTCCAGCCTTTAAAAAGGCTACCAGCCCGCAGGATCCACTGACAGCAGCGCAGATAAACGCTGTCAGACGAGAGAGCAGGAAAGCAGGAACTCTTGAAATCAGGACTCTTCCTTGATCGTTCTCCAGAACTCGCAGAGGGGGTCTCCTGTAGTAAGCTTTGAAGCGAAAATCTGCATGTGCATTCCACTCGTGCCCTCTTATACCCATGCAGTGATGAGGTGCACATGAGCGCATTCAAATGCACGCCAATATTCATTGGCCTTTCATATAAAGCTCAAAGGCAATTGGTCTCTCTGTCGAGTTCCCATATGTAACGTCGAAGTGATTCAACTGAAAGGGTAACTAGAAACACACACATTAATGTTACAAACAATCCCTGCAGCATTCAGGTAACGTTAGGCATTTCCCTTTGCCAATTTTACAGTAGCCAAATAAGTAGAATGGAATAATAAGCCAAGGACAGGTTCTGAAAAAAACTGTATTGACATTTGTCTAAAGACATGTGTTTATCCCTTAAATAAAAATACACCTCTTGCCGTTTGAAGCCACGACCAATTCCAGCTGCATTTCAACCCAGCATCCAGCTGTTTAACCAGAGCGTCATGGTTCTGCCCTTACACACTAAAATAATGTTTGTTATTAGCGTTATCGATACTTTAGCATTAAATGTAACAAGGGTATATCTAAAAACGAGTGAAAAAAGCGAGGCACGTTGCTTCCTCCCCCAATTTCAAAGCGATTAGTATTAGTGTTTACTAGGCAACCATGAAGGCTCTGTCAGTTCTAAAAACATTTCTGCTTTGGATTTTAAACTGCGTGTCTCTGTTGAAAATAAAGCAACAAAAAATGCATGTGAACGGCCTCTAAGCCTTTGGTGAAACATACACCACAACCTCTTCCCCGCAGGAAGAAATAGCGACCTAGATGTCAGTGGATGGAGTGCACGGTCTACGAGCATGGGAAGCTCAGCTTTCACGATTTGAAGCGGCTCAAATCTACTTTTAATTAAGTTTCATTTAATCAGTAAATACCATCCAAGACTGACTTTTCCAAGACATACTTTATTAGTTTTAATAAATAAAAATGTAAGGGTTACATTTGTGTGTTTTCATTCCTGGACTCCATTCCCCAGCATGCACCTCTCCTCACAGCTGTTGCTAGTTTGGTTCAATCATTCAATCAGTGCCAGTATATCAGTATAATCAGTATATAAACCAGTCTGTTTGTCTGTCTAGCATGGATCATTATCGATGTTTTGCCGTCAACCTAGTGTTTTCATTCATGTTCTTGAACCCTGATATTACATTCTGGATTTATCGTTGTCGACCTCTGCTTCCCCTGGATCTACGTTTTCGTCTTGCGCTCAAGACTCTGTTTACTGGTACGTTTGACTCTCGCCTGGATTATCGTTTACTCTTTTGTCTATGCCTCTACTGATACTGATTGCCGGTGCTCGACCTTGTCTGCCTGACCCTGAGCTCAGTAAACTCTCACTTGCATTTGATATTGCACGCCTCACGTCCCTTTCATGACAGAATGATCCGTCACAGAGAGATCAGCAGTGAGTTTTTGCAGGGCTCAAGCAGAGTACATTCATCGCCTCGCTGGTGGGATTACTACAACGCGTCAGAGACATTTTTATGGTCGTTATATCAGCACAGAAGGCACATTGATGAATACGTGCATGATTTCATATTGGTTTCTAACCGCTGGATGCAGATGAGGAGACCATCAAGGGGTATTTCGGGCCCAGTCTAGATCGCTGTTTGCTGCGCAAGTTTGCCGTGTAGGATCCCGATTGGCCGCTGGCCAAGCTTATTGACTTTGTTTTGGAGTTCTGTTGATCGTCATTCACCGTGGGAGAAGCGGTGGAGGATTCACGGACTCGCCGCTCTACTGGAAACCCGTGGATCGGTACTCGCTGTGCAATTAGGCGAACGCCGTTCAAGCACAAGATGGCGGCCGGAGCAGCGGACTCCATTCTGTCACAGAGGTTGCCAGTACCGCATGAAACCCCCGCGGTGCATAATCCGCCAGTGCGCTTGCCAGGTCCGCCTAAAACCCCCGCGGTTCCCAAACAACAAAGGAAGGGTTTGAAGGCCGTTTCACAATATGGCAAGCCATTTAAGCCTCAAACATTGAAATCAGAGAGCACATGGGGAAATGACAACAAACACAGTGCAGGAACATTACACATTTCTAGTAAAGTAAGGTAAGGAAGTATTTGGACTTATTTACTTGACACCTCTGCAAAACTCACATTCAAAAGTCTCATTGTATATATATATATACAGTATATTAGGGATGTGCATCTCCTTAACTGAGGCTGATACGTTACGCATCTCGCTGCATAGCCAACGATACGATACATGAAAGATTCATGAAGCAGCTAGCGATGAGATACGATACGATACACCCCTGTTATGATGCAGTGCGATACGATGTTGATTCGATTCAACACGATTCGATGCAGTATGATGCAATGAAACAAATATGCAGGTATACAGGTATTGGGAGCCCTCGTTCTCTGTAACGCTGTAAGGCTGAATGTCTTTACAGATAAAAAAAATCAATTGCGTCGATTATTGTCTTGAAACGAGCAGTTCACACTCAACATATGAAAAAATGCATAAAAACTCACATAATTCACACGAGTTTTTGCCCAAACCTCAAAGGCCTAAAATATTTAAAATATTTCAGCAGTCCCCCCCGGAGTGAGTTTTTTTTACTGTTTCCATAGTAACGCGTCTTGCTTGTCACGTGACACACCGTGAGCGCAACACCGCTGTAAGACCGCTGGATCGCTTTTATTTAGTTTTTCCTTTTTTTATTTGAAATATTCACAAACTAGCTCACCGTGCCATGATATTCCTGATATCTGATATTCCGATGCTAAAATATATGTTAATGAGTGTGTTTCGTCGTTTAGACAACTTTATAAATTATCTGTATCGTGATCTGTAACATGAGATGGGCGCCGCCATGTTTGTTTGCGCTGCAGTTCCGTCAGTCGGATTTACAGCACATAAATTCATCAAATTCTCCCGAAATACATGATAGTAAGTGGCTGGTGAACTGAGTGAAGAACAGAGTGAACTTTATAGCTACTTACACTATGTTTATTTGATATGAATAAAACACATCGGCAAATGAAAATTGAATGGGTTGTTATTGTTGCTTCCATAGACATCTGTGTGTATTTTATAAGCTCTAAATGTATTGTTTTCGCTAGTGCTTATGTCTGAAATCTAAAATATGCATTATCTGGTTGAGAACACTATAGTTGTGGTAATATGACAAGCACAGTGCTAATCCAAGGTAATCCATTCATTATTTATTCATGTGTATTACTTAATTTTATGATTCCTTGACAAAATCAGTTGCCTGTGATC
>JAUMHQ010042112.1:0-11491 GCA_032361165.1 Enteromius paludinosus | reverse complement strand
GTTTTACAAAATAGAGCCTATCAACATGATTATCCATTTGAATACAGATTATTTATAAACAAACAAGATTTATTATCGGTATGACTATTTATTTATTTGGTAGACCATATGTTGTTGTTGTTTTTTTTTTTTTTTTACATTTTCCTGTTTTCCTTTAACAGTTTTTATTTTATTTGAAGTAGCCTTTTTTTTATTCATTGTATATTGTATTTAAATAGCGTTCACGCTTTCACCTAAAACCAGAAAGCAGTCGTGGCCTAATTGATAGGGAGTTAGACTTCTAACCCAAAGATTGTGAGTTCGAGTCCCAGGTCTGGCAGGGATTGTGGGTGGGGTTAGTGAATAATCAGCGCTCTCTCCACCTTCAATACCATGACTGTGGTGAGACCCTTGAGCAAGGCACCGTTCCCATAAATCCTCCTTTTATATATAAAAGATGTCCACAAACGACCACGTTTGGACCACTTTTGGACTATAAATAGCCCTTACATGGCAGTGGGATATATCAAGCGCAGCTCAAATTTTCATAGTCGCAAATAAAGAATAAAGAAATAGATGTGACTCAGTACGGTGAAAAGAATCTTAGGCCAAATAATGAATGGTTGCATGTTTTGCAAATTTTGATAGATGTGGTGTTGCAGGACTTCTAGTTGAGGCCTGACAAATAAGATCAGGTGCAAAATGAACTGTGTCCATGCTTTTTCAGTTCTAATTCTACTCTGTGTCTTTAGTAAATCCTGATAGAAAGAGCCTCTACGTACCATCTGAAATGTGTGTCATTTTTATATACAGTATTAATTTAAACAGGTAAATGTTTTTGTATACCTACATTAAATATTCAGATACTAATATGACTGACTTGATAAATTCCACAAACCACTATTTGATATAATTGGACTTTTGCTGATAATTGATATTGATGTCATGTTTTCAAGAGACACCTGTTCTTTCAACAGTACTCCATTCCTGGTCTTTAATCAATACTGAGGCCCTCAGCTAAATGAGACACTTAGACTTATTAATGAGCGACTGTATTTGGGTCCTTATTGGAATCAATAAAAAACAGTTCTAATCATTATTATAGCATGTATACATACTGTAACGTCGCTTGTGTCAAATGCAGCTAATCTTAGTATGCTTATAGCTTTACAGTATAAATCTTAGTGAATATATTTTGAAATAACTTCAGTGTTGGTTTAACTCTCACTGCACACAAAAAAATAAAAATATCACCATCAACTGAACATGTTTCTGTTTGACTTCTTTTTTCTCTCTAGCCTAAGTAATGAAGCGCTTACCAATGCAGTTCTGTGCTCTAGCCTATCATTTTAATAACTGACGTACTCCACGTTATTGCTTAACTCTCTAAAATACTTGATTCTGACTGGTTTATCAAAAAATCACAAATCACTCATATCTTGTCTTTTTCTCGCGAAACATTTTAAGATTAAATTAAGATTCAGTGCCTGCCTGTTTGTTTGTTTATTCACTGCAGGATTTTACAAGTATTTTGGTTACACTGTATTTCGACTTTAGTCCATGTAGATGTATCTTACGTATACATATACTTATAAGCAAGTGTATAATATGTAACTGCGGGTCCAAAATAGAACAAATGAATTCAGGTTTCATTAAACTATGGACATACTGTTAAGGAAATGTGCCATTAAGACATGACTTTCCTTTCTTTACTGGCTAGGTCCTGTCCATCTGTCCTAAGGACATGCGTGCAGACATCTGTGTGCACCTCAACCGCCAGGTGTTCAACGAGCACCCTGCCTTCCGGCTGGCCAGTGACGGCTGTCTGCGCTCTTTGGCGGTGGAGTTCCAGACCACACACTGCGCTCCGGGAGATCTCATCTTCCACGCAGGGGAGAGCGTGGACACTCTTTGCTTTGTGGTTTCTGGATCGCTGGAGGTCATTCAAGATGATGAGGTTATTGCCATTTTAGGTGAGCTAAATCATTCTTTCCACACTTGAAAAAAAAAGACAAGCGAGACCTCAGGGGTTAGTTGTCACATAGGGAAAGCATCACATGCGCTATATCTCAAGCTACTAAATGATTTTGTGCTAAAAAGTTTGAAACACCTAGTTTAAACAGCAAATTCAGTCTACTGAACTAAAATTGGGTAAACAAGTGAACTCAGCCATACATGAATGTAAACTAGACTTTGTGTCTCAATCTTTCTTGGCTAAACATTCCCGGAGACCAAAACAGTGATTTGATATTATTTTAACTTTTAGATTTTTGTTGTAATTTATCTTTCACTTTTTCTTCATAAGCAGCATTGTTTTTGTATGATCTATTCACTAATATAGAATTATTAACGTTACTTTAGTGTTGTTATATTTTAATTTCAGTTTAGTTTATTAATGTGCATTTTTAATTTTTAATATTACATTTATTTTCAGTTTTAGTCATTTCAGCATATTAGAATTTTTTATTTACATTTTTAAGTATCTAAGCTTTTCAGTTTATAGTCAGTCAGTAGAAATTATTTCTAATAGTCTTAGTTTTAAATAATAGCAAGACTGGCAAAGCCATTTGTGACAACTTACCCCATATATTGTGACAACTTGAGAAATATTAATTGGCATAAAACATATGACAGCATCCAAAATATACAGCATACCTGCTGTATCCTTCAATATAAACTTTGCTGCTGCTGTTAAAATTTTCTGCACAACATCCCGCATTCTCATTAAACTCAAGAAAGCCCAATGCTGCACAATTAGCCAGTTTGTACTACAGTAATACTTCAGATCTCTGCAGGTTGTTCCTGAGGGCACACACCGCAGCTCCAAAACATTTTAAGCTTCGGATAAGTGCAGAAAAATAACAAACTTGTAAAGGGCACAATACTAATTCAGTGGATCCGAAAAGCTGGTTTTCTCACAGGATCTTCCACAGTGAACTCGCTAACGTCCATTCTCCTAAGTAACATAAAAGCCCACAGTCTGCTCCTTGTGTTATATGTAGCATTTGTTACTCTGTCCTCGCCGTCTCCTTATCCTGCAGTAATGGAACTGTGGGGACCCATTCTCAGTCCATTGATCGTTGAGCCTTTTGTTACACAGGGATGCGCACTGATAGTTCACCCAGTCTTCAGTGCAGCCAGGGCTCTAACAATGACCAGATTTGTTGTCAAGATGAAAAAAGGCATATTTTAAAGCACAAATGCAAACTGCTCTTGTGGAAGATGAGTACGTCCTGGCTCATAAACCCCTTGTTAAAAATGGACAAAACAATAACTATCCTGACATTGTTGATCTGTCCTATTGTGTGCAGCTTTATTTTTTTCATATGTCTCTGCAACAAAAGGACAGTTGCTACCTCCTTATTTTACTCTGAGCCTGGAACCAACAAAAACAAGACAACGATTTTGATGAACACGTGCGCATACAGGCACGCTTTAAGACCATTTCTCATCTCTCGAGTCTTGCTGATGTACCGCGGCCACAAGAATGTGACGTGCCCTTATGTGTAACTGCAAACGACATGGCATTAGACCTTATGAGACGCTGAAGAGAGGAAATTAACGTCTCTTCTCTCTAATGGGGATTTGGATCAGATGCTCTTTTGCTTTAATGATTATGAAATGAAATAAGATGCGAACGCTGTGAGTTAATTAGCCCCAAGGCGTTAACTTGAATACACCAGACTAAACCTGCTGGGTTCCTAATGATGCCCCTCATCAAAAACACTGGGTACTTTGTAGAGATACTCGCCTGAGTGTGGTGTGTGAACTTAGACGATACTGTACCTATGTCATACTGTAGTAAGATCTATGGAAGCTTGTTTTTGCCATGGGATAAGTAAAAAAAAATACAAAAGGTAAGTGGGACCTTTTTATCCCGCAAACCATGCTTTTGTCATTTGAAATGAGCATCTTGCAATTCAGGTTCAGAGTATATCTCAGAATTTAGACTTCATATCTTACAAAAAAAGTCCTAACTCTGCCCGTGGCAGAAACAAGCTTCCACGAAAATTAATATTTACTATCAATATTTGGTTACACTTTATTTCGATGGTCCACTTTAGATATTCTACTAATCCAAGTAACTTTGTAACTAATTGTCAACTGCATGTCAGCTAATCCTCAATAATTTACAACTGCGTGTCTACTAACTCTCAGTAGGGTAGGTTTAGGGTTAGTAGAATAAGTTGACGTGAAAGTCAGCATGTGTTGAAACAACAAAGTGTTGAAAGATATTAAGCAGACAGTCTACTAATACTCTAATGACTGCTAGTTGACATGCACAGTAGTTGCAACGTACGTGAACCCTTAACTTGCAATTCTGCAGAGATTACATGTTAAATGTTAAATTAAATGTTTTCATGCACACATTGTGTAAACATTCACAGTGCAGGGTGGGAAAAGCATGTTAATAAAAATATTAATTTAAGTATTAAAATGTTACTGAGTGTAAGTCATAAAGACAAAGCACTCACCTTGAATAATTCTTAAAAAATGATATATTCATGTCCTAACTGAACATTAACAGCTGGTTAGAAAAATATATGTAAACTTTTGGATTCGGTAATTGGTTGACCTTCTATTCCCGGCAATAACCTCCACCAAACTTTTCATATCAGACCTACACAAAGGCTATATATAAATATATAAATATATGACAGTTTTATTATATGAAGGCATCTCTGACTAGCATCTTTAATCTTGTCAGTATTGATAATAATAATAGTAATAATTGTTTCTTGAGTAGCATGTTAGCACATTAGAATGACTTCTGTAGGATCATGTGTCGCTGAAAAATTTGACTAATTGCAGACATACAGGCAAATCCAAAGGTTTAGCATACTTTTCTCCCGCAACTTTATTTCTAAAGTTGTTTCAAACTACACTCCCTGTCTCCTGTCCCAGGTAAGGGTGACGTGTTTGGTGATGTGTTCTGGAAGGAATCCACTCTGGCTCATGCCTGTGCTAACGTGAGGGCTCTGACATACTGCGACCTGCATGTCATCCGGAGGGACGCGTTACTCAAAGTGCTGGAGTTCTACACGGCCTTCGCCAACTCCTTCTCCCGAAACCTCATCCTCACCTGCAACCTCCGCAAGCGGGTAAGCGCTACTTGTTATCACCAAATATCACATTCTAATGGCTACAGATATTCGCTGAATCCCTTCTAAAAAGCCTTGGAGAATAGAACTGAAACATAATCGCCTACTTTTTCTCAAATCTTGGTTCAAAAAGGCTTTTTTTTTTAAATCTTGACATTAAAAAAGCCTGAATAAAACCAACCTAAGATGAGTTACATGATGATAAACTTCTTTTTTGTTGTAAAAAAAAAATACAATCATAATTTTTGATCTTTTTCTTTTTTGCTTGCCATATCAATGAGATGATTTTTTTTTTTGTATTAGAGATTCAAGCACATCCTGGTGCACTTTGACCTGAATGTGTGTTGTGAAGTCCTGCTGAGTGCAGTGTTGGCATGAGTTCAGAGCTCTGTTGTGGCTTTCAGACCTGACCTCACATTCCTTAAATACATAAATGATTCATTCTGACAGACCGCCCATGGAGAACTTTGGGTCTCTTGACAAAAGAAAGACCCTGTGCACTCACAACACAATTAGAAGACCTCAGCTGTGCACTTTACTGCCATTGAGTTACATAATTAGCGAGCATTGTGTAGAACTATATTTAGATGCAAAGATTTCCTCGCTTGCTCCAATCTATATTATTGTGGCAACGATGCACTGAAATTAGGTATGCTAATGTCATTTTTAAATAATGAGGGAAGGGACATCCTTCTCGTATGCCTTCAAGTAAACAAAATAAATGACTAAATTCATTCATAGAGCTGCTGGACTTTTTGGACACAGACAGGAATCAGTGAGCCATGATATTAATGTATTTCCTCTGGCCACAGCAGCAGAGGACCTGTCTAATGAGAGGATACTTTGCTAAGGGCACAAATTAATTGATTTAAAGGTTTACGGTTCTTCAAGGTCTCGGAGTAACTTTGAGTTCATGAATTTTGCATGCAGTTGATTTGTAGAGCTCTTTCGTTAATAGACTACATGCTTTCACTCCTGATGAAAACCCTTGTTGCATTACCTTTGGTGTTTAATGTGCATACTTTGATTTTACTGTTGGTTATTATTTGAATGTGCTATCTTTAGAACCATCTTTTATATTAGACTTGAGAAGCTTCGCTTATAGTGACCAGGCTGAGGTGAAAATAGTGAGAAGGGTTTTTAAGGGCAGAGTGTTGGTTTCTTTGTCGGTGGAGTGACAGAGGCTGCCCCATCGCCCCGCTGTGCTCAGTCGACTGGGTAACGCCGCTGATGGGCCGGCTTTACTGAGGAGAAACGGCCCCCCACAGCGCACACTCTGAATAAAGCATGAGTCAAATCAGCAGGAAAACATGCACACGCACACACACACGACTAACTAACACACACCACACACATTTATCATGCATGATAATAAGAAGAAGTGTGGCCTCCTACTAATATCATTACGTTATTGTCATCTCATCTTCACCCTACACACAACATGAAAATGTTGGTCACGTTGTGTTGGTGTTGGTCAGAAATTTCAGTTTGTAAATGTAGCATATTGGGATGATATTAAAATATTCAAATTATTTAATCAGAAGTCCCTCATGCTCACCAAAGCTGCATTTAGATAATCAAAAACAGTCCAAATGAATGTGGATATTGTTATGTTTAAATAGCCGTCTTCATTTTTAGAAATTAAAATTATTATTAACATTTATCATTAAAATTGTATTATTAATTTTCTTGAATGAGTAGAAAGAAAAACAACAACATTTGTTTGAAAGAGATTGTCTTGTAAAATGTCTTAACTGTCACTTTGGATTAAGTTTAACAAATCCTTGCTGAATAAAGTGATTAGTTACTTAAAAAATATTACTCACCCTAAACATCCTAGATTTATTTGTTTCACTGAGCTCATCACCATGCGCTCTGGGATTGGGAGAAAGATATTTGTGATGATGCCTAAGAATTTGGCTAAAAAGAGGTGTTTTAGGAGGCGGCGTTATTATAAAAATAAAAGATTCGCAGCCCAAGTTCTCACACTTTCTTTAAAGGCTTCTTCAGCTGTCCTTCAGACTCCCTCATTATCGCTTATCTCTGCTGGTCAATGTCTGAACGGCTCACTGAGGTCCTGATTGCAAGGGGAAAGGCTCAGTGAAAGCCCTGTAAATATCTCTGAAGCAAAGGTCATTCTGAAAGAGCCGCAGGCCTCTGGTCACTAGTGTGTTAGTGAGGGATTTTTTTTTATACGTTCAATCATGGATTAGCTTTGCGGTGTGCTTTGTAAAGAGCTGTTCCTGTGAACTTTCTCTTTTAGTTAAAGTAACTCCTGTGGTTCGAGATCGAGGTCCAAGTAGATCACATGAAGCTCTGTGGAACTGACAAGCTTTGATGGTTTAATATTGACAGACGTTGTTTGTTTATCTATCCTGTTTCGAGGACAATCCCTTTGCTAGATCAGCAGACAGTGCAAGCCGATCTCAAACGAATACTCCTGCATTACCCGCTGGGCTCACAACTGTTTGTCTTTGGCTGCTGATTAGTGTCAGATCGGAGTCTTTTTTTGCCCAAGCTGATTCATCTAGGCAGCAAACGCAAAGAGGAAGCAGAATCCTCCACACCAGCCACGCTTTCCTCCTAACAAGATTTGCAAGGCCTTTGGAAAGCTGCAAACCCCTGCCAATAAGGTGGGCGAAGCAACTTTATCATCCCCTCCATTACCAACAGGACAGGCAGAGAGATGCTCTCTCAGCAACAAGAGTAAGATTTATACAGAAATCATCAGAGCACGGTGTGTCCTCACAGAAAATAAGCCATGCTTAATAGAACAGCTCACTTGTGTCCTACAGTGAATCCTTTTAAGGATCCGTGGTGTTTGAATTTCACCTTCGGGGAGCTTTTCCGTCCATGAACGTTTGATTTTTTGTGATACACTCTATACTGTTGTTGCAACTTACTGCTGAGGATTTGTCACCAAGGTAATGTTGTCCAGCTGGATAGGGTTTTGTCAAGTTTGTAAAAATGATGTGCTAGTCTTGGAAGCATCAGGATGACCGTGTATGTACTGTAAGTTTGGGATTAGTAAAATTCATGGTGAAGACTTTTATGTTGTTAGAAAATACTTCTAAACTTTCATCTAAAATTCATCAAAGAATCAGCATATAAAATTTTTTTCTTAAGCAGCAAATAACCACATTAAAATTATTTCTTTAGGATCATGTGACACTGGGGTAGAGATGCTGAATATCACAGGAATAATGAATGCAGATAAAACTTAAAGTGCCCCTTTTATGAAAGTTTGAAAATGAGCTCTCATGCAGTGTACAACAACTCTAATAAAAGCAAAACATCTGAAAGTGCACCGTGTATAAAGTTATTGTCTCTAATTGATGTTTGCATCAAAACTACAAGCCTCCTCCTTAAATAAGCTCACTTCCTTCCCTTCCCTATCTTGTTTCGCATTCCGCCCCGTCTCCTGCCTGGCACCAGGGGTTCAAGCCGGACGCCAAGCTCAGGGTTGGGAGTCTGGCGATCTCCCGGCTTGCCCCCCAGACAGCACGCCAAACATGCTAAATTTGTCATCATAAGTAAGCGCTAACTCGTGAAAAAGAAAGAGTCCACTCTGAATCATTGAAACAAGGCTTTTTTAAAACGAGTCCCATGCCGGTTAATTTTGAGTTCAATATTAGCATATATCCCATCCACTTGTTGGTCTTTTTGCCTTCGGTCTAAATCAGGGTTGCCCATCCCTGCTCCTGGCGATTGGCTGTCCTGCCGAAGTTTAGCTCCAACTCTAATCAAACACACATGACTTTAATTTTCAAGCGATTCTAAAAAACGTAATTAGTTGCTTCAGGTGTGTTTCATTAGAGTTGGAGCTAAACTTTGCAGGACAGTCGATCGCCAGGAGCAGGGTTGGGCACCCCTGGTCTAAATAAAAATGCAAATTCATTCTTTGCCACTAGGTGCTGCTTTTGGAGTGTTAAAAGCTCACAAATACTGCTTTTAATGAAATCGACCAATCACTGGACTGGAGGGGTTTGGAAAAATGAACTGTTAAACAAATCATTTTGGAGTTGTTGAACAAATAGGTTAAAAATAAATGCATATTATGTATTGTTTGCATGTCAACCTGTTGTTGGGGACTCTGAAACCTTTCATTACCCCTAAAATGAAAGAACTTAGTATAAAATACTATTATACTATAGGATGGGCACATTTAAAAAAAACTGCTGTTAGAGTGTGTGCATGTCTGACTGTGAGCATACAGTACATGGCCATCTAAAAACGTCACACAGACAATATTTAAGTAGGAGCTAATTTAATAGATTTTGTGGAGGAAAAGTGGTTGTATGCCAAAGGAAGCAAGACACATTTTTTCCATTTGTCTTTGGTAAATAATGAATAGACACAATTATATCTGCTGTCTCATTGCCAGAAGGCAGTACTGAGGTATCTGTATTCTGGAATCTGACATTTTATGTAAACAATGAGACTGGTGAATCTTATGCTGCAGGCTGTTTCAGTTCTTAGAGCTCAGTTGATAAGTTTGAAAAGGAGAGCAAGTAGATGACTGTAATATTTTCTGTGGCCACTGTGGACATTATAGATAAAAATAGTAACTGTAATGGGCCATATACCTTCTCTTACAGAATTACTTCAGGGATACATCGAAACTTCAAAGGCAATATCTCAGTGTACCGAAATTACTTCAGAAGTTACTTCAGATTACGGTCCGTAAAGTTTGTGGAGACATTAAATAAGTACAATAATCCTGAACATTAAGGTACACACAGTAGATGATATCTGAAACTTGATATAGTGAACATGAAAAGCAGTGGAAAAGGTCTTTTCACTTTCGAAATGAATCATAAGCGTGAATTTTTCACCAGAATTTTCATAAAAACACACACTTCAAATGAGTAATATATTCATTTTACACAGCTCTTGGCTTGTCCTTTTATACTAGTTGGCAAGTCTGTGAGCAGAGACATGAATTGATTAAATGCAGCTTTTTGGCTCTAAGAGCAAAGGCCAAGATAGGTATTGATCCCCAAACAGAGACTCTAATTTTATGGCTTGCAAAATAGCCTCGGCTCCCTTTATCCTTTAGCTGTATTCTTGACAGGAAGCATTATAGGTGAGTGAAAAGAGGCACATGTAGAAGAATGGGTGTGATCGTCTGAAAGGGACTATCATAGCCCTGACTTTGAAGTAGTGGCCGATAATCTGCTGATTGGCCGGCCGGGAATGGAAAGTGCTGAGCGGGGCGTTCCCGGGCTGGTGATGCCTCAGCATTGGGATAGAGAGAGGGGGAGTGGACCCTGTCTCTGGCAGATCTTCAGCATCTCGCTATACTTAAAGTAGCAAAGCGGAGGAGTGTTGAATGGGAGGGGGTTTGCGAATGCTTGCCAGATCCCATTAATCTACGCTGTTGGACTTTGCGGTGTTTGGAAGACTCAGTGCACTTTTGTTTCAATTCCCTGTGCTTTTTTGCCTTCACACCCATTTGCACTGCAGAAAATCATCTGAATCTTTCCAAACTCAGGGACACATTTCAGATGTCCTACTGTATAGTGATTATGGCAGAGTTGTTTTACACTCAAACACAACTACTATGGCAATAGCAACTATAAAAATAGCTTCCCTTGTGTGTAGTTTATTTTATTATGTATGGTCTATTTGCAACCTGTACACAATAATAGACTTCTTGTGTTTGTTGTGCTCAATCCAAAATGTATTTCCATTCCTGCTTTAACACCAACCCAGGTGTGTTAGAAATACATGACTCCCTACATTTCTGCAAAATTAAGTACCAGTACACACATTTCAGTTTCCATGTGAAAATGAACACTAAAACACCCACCTTCTTTTCAGACTAATTATGAAAGCCTATTGATATTTGACACGGTTGTCAAAAGAGCTCAAAGCCATGCACTGTATAAGAAAGCTAAAAAGGCATGGTCGTTTCAGCAAATGGGTTTTCATCTCATCTCTGCTTTTGTTAACATTATCTATTAGGTTTAGGTTGCAGCGTGGGTCGTATGTTAATTTTAAATGCAATAGAGGACGATTCGTGCAAGATAAAACACTGCCACAGTCACATTTGGGAGAATATTAAACACTGTATTTAGTGCCATACAGGGGAAAGTTCAGTTTTAAACTGCTGTAAAACATGTTGCAAGCAATGGACAGTAGTGTCAATATTTTAATAAACCCACATCTGCAATGGTGGAAAATGTAAGTGGCTCTTGAGGATGTGTCATCGGCAAAGTGCACCGAAAAAATAAAACAGTTCAGTTCCAATCAATCAGATTCCTGTAATTTTCGAGTGAGCCGTAATACATCCTGTGTATCTGATTGAGCTGGAGGGATACCTCTGCATGAGTAACGGTACGTTCACACGGGGCGTCAGCGTCAACGCTTGACGGAAGGCGTGGCTGAAGTTTGGCACTGACGCCATG
>JAUMHQ010042110.1:0-11512 GCA_032361165.1 Enteromius paludinosus | reverse complement strand
TTAATTACAGTATTTTTCCGTTTTTTTAACAGACATTTTCTGGCGCCCCTGCTGCCAGAAAATTACAGTTTTTTTACTTTTTTTTTTTTTTACAGTGTAGAAATAGCCTAGAAGTCACTCAAAACAACTTAGCAAGTGCCTGACAACCACTCAAAAAAACCTTAGCATTTCTTGATAGCAACCACCTTTAAAATGTCATACTGTACCAACCCCCCTCCAAATGTAAACATATTCAAATTGCTCTTCCAACTGCACAAGTATTCAAACTACAAGGGAGTTAACTTGCATAAACTTCCAAAACAACCACAATTTGTCTTGATAAACTTTCTTTTTTTTACTAAATTTGCATTGCACCTGAACTACTGACTAGTCTTTTGCCCAAAGAAACAAATATCCAGCCTACTTTTCTTGATGCACCATGCAAATTCTTGAAAAGTACTATTTGGTTTGCACACAATATCTGAAGCTAGCAAGTTTTAAGCGGTCTGCTTGACACTGTAGACGTGGCTGTCTCATTGCAAAGTAAAAGGCAACTCATAAGGGAAAAATTGTCAGTGAACCTTGTCTGACAGACAAAAATCAATGATCAATTTCAGACGAGCACTCCTTGCGCTTGTGAAGCCAACTAAATTGTCACATTCACATGAAGCGCAAAAATGCTTTGCTAGCTGATCGAAGTCTGTCTAACATAATCGTCTGACTGACACTATCATCCAAACCAGTCGAGAATCACTGCCCATCTTTTATATACTGACAAGCTCAAACTTTCCTGTTGCAATTCATCATTAATGAATTGATTGAATTAATTAATCATTATCTAGAATAAATAAATAAATATTAAAAAGGCAGCATGTGTCAGGAATAATCAATTTCTCAAAAATCCATAGTTTAGATAAATTAAGTGTCTCTGCTAGTGCAGGTAGGTTATGTTTTTTGTGTAATTGTGAATGAAGTATGAAACATTTCTGTATGATTTCTATCTTTTGTTATTTGTTTTTTTAAATTGCCTATCAACTGTGGCAAATGTATTGCTGGATATCTATCTTTCTATCTATCTATGTATGTGTATATATATTGTTTAAATTGTATACAAGATGGCGCCGCAGACAGCAGCCTCTGTGTTTTGTTCCCCAGTTTTTGTACTGTTTTTGTATGTTTTTCCTGTTTTTTTGTTTGTCATCAGTTTTACCAGAGATGAACTTCTGAACATTCGGCAAAACACAGCACACGGCTTTTAACCAGAGTTTATTTATTGAGACATTTTGCTGAACGATATAGTAAGTGGAGCAGCGGTGCTGATCAAACGTTTCAGGACACGCAGACGGGGGAATCGCGCCGATGTGCTCGTGAAACTCAGAAAACATGGATTTCGAACAGCATTGCTGAGCAATCATCTGGTAAATCTCCGTTCTCTATCCAACAAAACGGACGAACTCCTTCTGCTTTCCCGGATAAATAAAGATTTTTTACATTCGGCTGCTCTGTGTTTCATGGAAACCTGGCAGAATGCCGCGATGGCGGACAGCACATTTTATTTGCCGGGCTTCCAGCTGTTTAGAATGGATCGCGACACTGAGTCAACGGGCAAATCGCGCGGCAGCGGGACGTGCTTCTACATCAACGAAAGGTGGTGTACAGACATTACAGGGTTGAAGAAAATGTGCTGTCCAGATCTATAAGCGCTTTTCATTAACTGTAAGCCTTTCTACTCGCCACGGGAGTTTTTTTCGTTCATTCTTGTGAGTGTTTACATTCCTCCGCAAGAGAACCTGAGCACAGCTTTACAGAAACTCGCTGATCTTATCACAGAGACTGAGTGTCAACACCTGGACTCTGTTGCTATCTTTCTCGGGGACTTGAACAAAGCAAATCTCTCCTGTGAGCTACCAAAATACAGACAGCATGTTACATGTACCTCTACGTGTGCAAAAACTTAAATCTGCTTAATCTGTTGTAAAGACTGTAAAGAGATGGACCTTTGAAACAGAGCGGACATTACAAGCCTGTTTCGACCTCACTGATTGGAGTGTTTTTGAAGCTGCAGAGACTGTAACATCATATATCAGTTTCTGTGAGGATTTATGCATCCCTACCAGGACTCATTTAACATTTAATAATGGAAAGGGGACAGAGTCTTGTACAACCAGGCCAGGAACACACTGAATAAGGAGATTAAAGCAGCTAAGAGGAGCTACGCTAAAAGGTTGGAAGACCAGTTTATTTCCAACGACCCAGCTTCAGTGTGTAATGGTTTGAAAGCCATCACTAACTACAAGACACCATCCCCCAGCACTGTGGCTATTCAACAACTTGCTGAAGACCTGAATGAGTTTTACTGTAGATTTGAAACTCCCAGTCTAACACCCCACACCCGCCCAGAACATCTCCTCACCTAACCATTAACACCTCAATCAAACCCCCTCTCCCCTATACCTGCTATTCTGTCCCTTCTGCAAGTAGGTTGCACCTTGACAGATAGCTAAACAGGATGAAGGCTGAAGAAAAAGTCGAAACTGAAGGATATCTTTTCCAGTGTTTTATTTGAAATCTTTAGTTGCACAACATTGTATTTTGTCAAACTATAATACAAAGAAAAGCATACATTAAGTATAAGGTATGACTAAAAGTAAATATTAAGAAATAAACAGCAAATCTAGCATTAATATGTGAGAGCGAAAACAACCATCTTCAAATGTTTATTTTTAAATGGAATTAAATACTCATTTTTCAACATAGATGAAACGAATTACCTTGGCGATGGCCTCTGGCACAAAATAACAAAAATATAGCTTTTATCAGGGAGACATCTACTGCTGCATCACTGCTGCTGTGAAGAGAAATCTAAGATGGCTGCAGAGACCTCTGACCTACATCACATGATGCATCTTAACCAATGAAATTAATTCAAAATTAAATGACTACTTAAATAGTCAAAACACTCCCCAGTATTACCAGTGTTACAGTTCTTTAGAATATTAGTCCTTCTGTACTTATGGTGACAGAAGAAGAATTACTTGGGACACAGGTCTCAGATATGTCCTACAATTCCCATCCTTAGTGACCTTGATCTCAATCTTCCTGACCTTTTCGTCACTGCCTGGGAATACCCTAGTCACAAGAGCTATCGACCAGTCATTTCTCCTTCATTAGAACTACATCTCCTTCTTTGATATTAGGTCGATTGGTATGCCATTTGTGACGACTCTGTAGATTAAACAAGTCCTCATGTCACCACCTTTCCCAGAATGTGTCAGCAAAGATCCTTTTCAAAGTCCCCTGGAGGAGGAGAGAGCACACCAACCTTTTGAGTCAAAAGGGTAGCTGGAGTCAACAGATCAGGAGCATTTGGGTCAGTTGAGATAGGCGCAAGAGGCCTAGCATTCATGATTGCCGAAACTTCTGCCAAGAATATAGCTAACATATCATGAGTGAGATGAGAGTGACTGTTCTGAAGCAGCATTGAATCTAGTATGCGACGTGCAACCCCGATCAGTCACTCCCAAGCTCCCCCCATATGGGATGCATGAGGAGGATTAACGATCCAAAGACATACTTCCTTGTGAGCCAAGGTAAACAGGAAAATCACTGATTGTCAGATCAGTACGGTTTGAACGTACTTCCACATCTGAATCAGGGTTAATTAGGATGTATGACTGATAATCTTCAATGCATCCTGAATCCTGAGAAAGAAAGGCAGGCCCAGAAATCCATGTGGAGTCTTTCAGGCCTATGCAGATATTGAATGTGTGGCATGATCGGCAGGGTTTTGATTATGGGAACATAATGCCACCGTTCCGGCCTTGTTGATTTCCTGATCCGCTGAACTCTGTTACTCAAGTATACATAAAACTGCCTGGTTTCGTTATGGATATACCCCAACACCACTTGACTGTCAGTGTAGAATTCTACAGCATTTACAGTGATATCCAACAAATTTTGAAGGAGTTCTGCCACTTCTACAGCCAGGACTGCTGCTCCTAGTTCTAGCATAGGTATGGTGTGAGCAGACAAGGGGGCAAGCTTAGCCTTGCCTAAGACGAACCCTACACCACATGAGCTGTCTCCCACTATAACTCTCAGGTAGGCTACTGCTGCAATTGCCTGTGTGGAAGCATCTAAAAAAACATGAATTTCTGTCCTTTGTGCGAAGGACAGAGTAACCGTTGAGTACACTCTGGGAATTTCAAACTGTGCTAGCTCCTGGAAAGAGTGTTTCCAAGCCTCCCATACAGCTTCCCTGTTTGTTGGTAGAGGAGCATCCCAATCTTTGGTGTCAATTGTCAGATCATGGAGAAGGAACTTTCCTTGGATAGTAACAGGTGCCGCCATCCCAAGAGGGTCAAACACACTGTTGACTTTAGCCAAGACACCTCTACGTGTGAAAGGCTTCTTTTCTCGGAAAGTGAAAGTGTCGTCTTTAAGATTCCAGCTCAAACCAAGGCTTCTCTGAATGGGTGGAGTATCCTTTTCCAAATCCACGTCCTTGAGGTCTTTTACATGATCCTCCGCAGGAAAGGCATTCATTACAGCAGGACTGTTGGTGGCTATCATATGAAGCCTCAGGTTGGAGCTTGCCAACATCTGAGTTCTTTTCAACAGATCAACCGCTTCCTCTGCTGTAGGCACTGATTTTAGGCCATCGTCCACATAGAAGTTATGCTCCACGAAGGCTCTTGCATCTTTCCCAAACTCTAGTTCACCATGTTGAGCTGCACGATGAAGTCCATAGATTACTATCGCAGGAGAGGGACTATTCCCGAAAACATGGACCTTCATTCTATATTCCTTGACATCCTTAGAGGGATCATTATCCTCAAACCACAGGACGTGGAGATAGTTGCGATGATCTGCTCTCACCACAAAGCTATGGATCATCTGCTCGATGTCAGCAGGAAACGCCACCTTTGTACTGGGCGCTAGAGTCGAAAATGACTCTGATTTGTCCCGGCTTGCGAGGGTGATAGACACCGAAAATAGGCAGGTACCAAACTTCCTCATTCTCCTTTACAGGTGGAGCTAATTCTGCATGACCTGCATCAAAAATCCTTTGTATGAATGTAACAAAAAGCTCCTGCATCAGAGGCTTTCTCTTCAATGTCTGACGGAGTGACAGGAGACATTTCATACTCTGCTCTCTATTGTTGGCCAGCCGCTGGCGTGGATTTCCCAGGTGCCACCTGCTGTTTTCTTGCTTTGTGGACTTGAATAATGTCTCTCCCTAAGAGTAGCAATATTTGCGCATCTGGATCAATCTCAGGTATTTCATGTGCTATCAACTTCAGATGGGGAAACCGACGTGCAAAGGCGGGAGATGGAATCTCAGAATGGTCATCAGGCATACAATTACACTCAATAAGTGTTGGGAGTGAAACGCGTACCTTTCCACCCATAGATTCGGCTTGGAACCCTGTGGCCCTTCTTCCAGAAGTTTCCATCACTCCAGCACAGGTTCAAAGAGTGTATGGATGCTCTGTTCCTTTTACTTTAAATATGTCGAAAAACTTTGCTCGTCAAGCACCGCATACATCTTTACTGTAGTCTCCAGAGAGCCCTCAGGATGTACTCTTATTAGACATATTTTAGAGCATGATTTGGGTACTGAACTGGCTCCACAAATCTGAAGTGAAGTGAAGTGACATCTACAGAAGCTCCTTTATCTTCCTCCCCGTGATGATCTGATAAGGGGTCTTTAGTGGCCCATGGAGGAGGACCAGGATGAAGAGCGGATACATGCCTGTCACTCTCACATTCATTGTATTTAATTACTGCTTTGCAGTTCTTCGCCAAGGGAAGGATGGAAGCACAGCACCTATAGCACACACCATTTTCCCTGAGCAATGTTTGCCTCTCTTCTAGGGTCTTTGCTCTGAACCCACGGCAGCATCTCAGAGGATGAGGTTTATTTTTGTGTATAGGACAATGATTTTCCACATCAATTGGTTCTTTACCCCAACTTCTTGAGGGAGAAATTCCAGCTGAAGATGCCACACCTGTCTTATGGGTAGACACAGCAATCCTATTTTGCATTTGCCCTTTAACCAAAGATTCTGCTTTACTCTGGTTTGGGTTGGATGTGACAAAAACTAAAGCTTGGGTCATTTCGAGCACGTGCTTCCTGACAGACAAAGTAACGTTGTACTTTCTTTTGTACTCAGAACCTTGATATATCCATTTTTCTTGCAGGTGGTAAGGCAGCTTCTCCACAATAGGACTGACTCATCTGGAAGTGTCCAGGTAAGAAAGGCCTAATAGATACCCTTCAGCTTTAGCTGACTGAATCTGGCATAGCAGATCTCCGAGCTCTTGTAATTTCAGAGGATCTTGTTTACCGGTTTTTGGGAATTTCTCTATCTTGTCAAAGAGTGCTTTCTCCACCGCCTCTGGGGATCCATACATCTTTTCTAGATGGTCCCAAGCCATCTTAAGCCCGACATCAGGATACCATATATTCACGGACCTGATGCATCTCATGTATTCTGTTGATTTACTACCCAGCCACTTAATCATTAGATCCAGCTGTTCGTTGGAAGTAAGTTTGAGTCCACTGATAACACTTAAAAAGGACAACTTCCCAGTAGTTCTCTGGGTGGTCGTCGAATTTTGTGAGTCCCGCATTAATGAGTTCACGACGCGCAAGAAACCTTGCCAAATCACTAATTTCAGCTTCTTCTCAAAAAGGTGAGTGAACGGGAGTATTGGCATTGTAAGTCTGTGCAAGGGACTGGTAATTAATTGGGCTGTATGTGGCAGACTGAGATTTTAATCCTGACAGTGTTAGGCATCAAGACCGAATCACTGACCATTTTAACACAATAAGGTGGAGGATGCCCTGGAGCGCTTTCCGTTAACAGCCTGTTTTCTTTCTCATAGCGATTTACAAATTCCACATGTGGGGTAGCTAAACTTGTTTCCTCATTACAAACTACATTAGAGTGGCTTGAGTGATACTCCACGTAATAACTGGTGCGCTGCACAGGATCTATGGGAGGTACTATTTGGCTGCCTGAATGACATCCAAACTTTCTCAATTTTCAATTCAGTTTCTTTTTTGACATAATATGCCCGTGTACGCTCAGCTTCAGTCGTGCTTTAGCTGCTGCCATACCAGCGGATGTCCTACTAGACCTTTAAGATGATGTTGTTGTAACAACTGATCTAGTTGCCAATGCATCCTCTGTTTCTGATTTTCTCTCACTCTCCATGTCGCTTTGTGTAAATTGTATCTTTCAAATACAGATTGGAACAATGCGGAAGAATAAGGTATGAAAAGAGACTTCTCGTGAAAGCAGACTTTGAAGCTTAGTTGCAGAGATTCCGACTTTACTTAATTTGAAGAGGCTTCGTCTTTTCACTATTCTGTACCTGTTGCAAGTAGGATGCACCTTGACAGATAGCTAAACAGGATGAAGGCTGAAGAAAAAGTCAAAACTGAAGGAGATATTTTCCAGTGTTTTACTTGAAATCTTCAGTTGCTGCTGTGAAGAGAAATCTAAGATGGCTGGCGAGACCTCTGACCTAGATCACATGATGCATCTTAACCAATGAAATTAATTCGAAAATAAATGACTACTTAAATAGTCAGAACACTTGCCCTTCAGTTTAGTGAAGATGATGTGTGCCAGGTCTTTAGAAAGAACAAAAGAAGAAAGGCACCAGGCCCAGACGGTGTTCCTCCAGCCTGTCTGAAAACCTGTTCTGAGCAGCTGGTCCTCATCTTCTCACAGATCTTCAACAGATCTTTGGAGTGGTGTGAAGTATGCTCCACCATCATCCCCGTCCCTAAGAAACCCAGGATAACAGGACTTAATGGACCTTTACTGGACCCCCTGCAGTTTGCTTACCGTGCAAACAGGTCTCTGGATGATTCAGTCAATATGGGACTGCATTACATCCTGCAACATCTGTACAGACCAGGGACTTACGTAAGGATCTTGTTTGTGGACTTCAGCTCTGCTTTCAACACCGTCATCCAAACACTCCCGCAGACCAAACTGACTCAGCTCTCTGTCCCTAGCTCTGTCTGTTAGTGGATTACCAGCTTTCTGACAGAGAGGCAACAGCTAGTGAGAATGGGCAAAATCACATCCAGCACCCGTATGACCAGCACTGGAGCTCCTCAGGGCTGTGTTCCCCACTGCTCTTCTCTCTCTACACCAACGACTGCACTTCAAAAGACCCCTCTGTCAAGCTCCTGAAATTTGCAGATGACACCACACTCATCGACCTAATCCAGGACGGTGACGAGTAAGCTTACTGAAAGGAGGTTGAAGAGCTGGCTGTCTGGTGCAGTGGAGTAATTCAGGTTCCTGGGGACCATCATCTCCCAGGACCTGAAGTGAGACACTCATGTCGACTCCATTGCCAAAAAGGCCCAGCAGAGGCTATACTTCTTTCGACAGCTGAGGAAATTCAACCTGCCACAAGAGCTGCTGAAACAGTTCTACTCATTGAGTCTGTCCTATGTACTTCTATAACTGGTTAGGCTCAGCTACAAAAATAGATATTAGAAGACTACAGAGGACTGTTCGATCTGCTGAAAGGATTATTGGTAAACCTCTGCCCACCCTTCAAGAACTCTACACATCCAGAGTGAGAAAAAGAACTCAGGAAATCACTCGGGATCTTTTTGTACTGTTGCCATATGGTCGACGCTACAGAGCACCAAATACCAGGACATTCAGACACAGTTTCTTTCCCCAGGCAATCTACCTCATGAACAGTCAA
The DNA here is from genome assembly GCA_032361165.1 of Enteromius paludinosus. Lineage (NCBI taxonomy): Eukaryota > Metazoa > Chordata > Actinopteri > Cypriniformes > Cyprinidae > Enteromius > Enteromius paludinosus. Next base: position 2,788 of record JAUMHQ010042110.1, on the reverse strand, counting down.
TAGTTCTCCCATTGTGCAATAAAAATATGTGCAATAACCAATGTTTATTTTTATTACCCTACAGGATAGTACATTCTACATCTTAGTAGGGTTCCATTGGTTACCCTTTTGGCCTGACAGGACTTCACATACCTGACAGTAAGAGCTTGCCAAGGTTTCTCCTAGCAGTTGTGGGAGTTTGATCTTGTTTAGCTTTAGATTAAAGTGTTTTTCATGGACTGAGAACTAGAGGAAAAGTTTCTCAAATTGGTGTATAATTTAGACATGTAGTTCAGGTTCCTGGTCTGCACCAGTCTGTTTACATGGCCAGAACATTTCTTAGTGTAGGTTCTGCCAGTCTGCCAATAATTCATATTTATTATTTACTGAAGGAGTAAATACCATTCTAATCTATTTTGAAATTTGTTAAATACAGATGTACTCAGTTTTACATGCACTTCGTAGTATCTGGAAAAGTTAACACATGCTTGTTATACACACACCTCAGGACTGAAGAGTACTTGGAGACACAGAACACTATGGGGGAACACAAGAGGTAGGCTGTCACACCCAGCTGGAGCTGCCAGCTAAAGACTGTTGATGGCACTCCAGCTCTAGGACTCCTTTTGTATGTGTTTGTCTCTGTTTGCCATTTTCAGGACTTTTATGTTGAAACTGTTGCCACTGCCCACCTCGTTTGTCCCTGAACTTCCCGTAGCATAAAAGCCCCTCTGTGTGTGTTAATGTCATGGCTCATTACATAGTCACCCGGTTCCTGTATTTCATTCGTGTCTTTGTTCCTAGTTGTTTGTCATTGGATTTATTTGTTGCAGATCTCTGCCTGTTCCTGGATATTCGTTTCGCCTCACCCATTTGACTCTGACTGCCGGAAATTCGATCCTTGCTTTGGATAATGTTTACTCTATTGTCTTTGCCTACGCTGTGTCTGTCTGCCGGTGCTCGATCTTGTCTGCCTCGACCCTGAATATTAATAACCACTGTTTGCATTTGAACCCGCACGCTTCACGTCCTTATTCATGACATACGCAACACAAGTCAATCAATCAATCAGTTAATCAATCAATCAATCAATCAATCAATCAATCAATCACTTTTAACAATACAGATTGTAGCAAAGCCCTGAAAACTATCAAATAGGAGAAGAGAGTGATGGTAATGTATAATGACGAGATTAAACTATTTATTTATCAAATGCAGCGACGGTCTCTGTAATCAAAACGACGATAATCACTAGAAATTAGGTGCCCCAAACTAAGCAAGCCAGAGGCGACAGCGGCAAGAAACCAAAACCCCATCCATGGGAGAATGGAAAAAAAAAAAAACTTGGGATAACCAGGCTTAGTTGGGCCAGTTCTCCTCCGGCCAGATGCCCAGCACCTAATTTCCAGTTCAATATTAAACACATGTCAAATTGTGCAAATGACTTATATTGTGTGTTTATGTGCATTTGGTTCAGGCGATCTGTCCACAGGTCTCATATAGGTGTTCTGGTCTCCGATGAAGATCATCTTTTGTGCTGATACACCATCTCATCTGGATATGGACTGAGAAACAGAATAAGAGAGAGATGCCATTCTTTTCACAATGTAATGAGTGTTACTGGTTCCAGCTGATCTAATGAATGCAGCCTAACAATCATTTGACAGATTTCATTAATACATGTTTATTAGTGTTAAGTGTAAGCCAGAGTAAAGAGATGTGTCTCCAAACTAGATTTAATCTGACAGAGTGTGTCTGCCACCCAAACAGTATTAGGTAAATTGTTCCAGAATTTGATCGCTAAACAAGAAAAAGATCAGCAGCAGATTTTGATATTCTAAGTATTATCAAATGGCCAGAATTTTGAGAACGCAGCAGACATGGAGGACAATAATGTGATAAGAGCTCGCTCAAGGACTGAGGAGCTAAGCCATTCTGGGCTTAATAAGTAATAATTACCAAGATTTTAAAATGTTTCATAGGGAGCCAGTGCAGTGTTGACACTGCTGCTGCATTTTGAACCAACTGTAGTATATTTATCAAGCGGCAGAACAACCATCCAATAATTGCATTACAATAGTCTAGCCTCGAGGTCATAAACGCATGGATTAATATTTCTGCATTTGAGGTTGAGAGCATAGGTCGCAATTTAGATGCATTCTTGAGATGGAAAAACGCAGTTTTACAGATGCTAGAAACTTGGCTTTCAAACGAAGGATCCCTATCAAACATCACACCTAGGTTCCTAACTGATGAAGAAGAGTTGACAGAGCAGCCATCAAGTGTTAGACAGTGTTCTAGATTATTACATGTGGGGTTTTTAGGTCAGAAAAATAACACCTCTGTTTTATCAGAATTTAACAGTAAGAAGTTACTTGTAATCCAATTTTTTTTTTCTATCAGCTATGCATTCCGCTAGTTTCTCAGTTTGGTGTGTTTCACCTGGCTGAGAATAAATATATAGCTGAGTTTCATCAGCATAACAGTGAAAGCTAACACCATGTCGCCTGATAATATTTCCCAACGGCAACATGTAAAGCTTTAAATGTAACGGCCCTAGTACTGAGCCTTGAGATACTCCATATTGCACTTGTAATCGATATGATAAGTCCTTCTTCAGTGCTACAAACTGATAATGTTCAGTTAAGTATGATTTGAACCATGCTAAGGCACTTACATTAAGGCCATAATGTATATACACACACTTATATATATACACTCAACAAAAATAAAAACGCAACACCTTTGTTTCTGCTCCGATTTTTCATGAGATGGACTTAAAGATCTAAAATTCATTCCAGATACACAA
>JAUMHQ010042109.1:0-11545 GCA_032361165.1 Enteromius paludinosus | reverse complement strand
ATGCCATGTCTCAAGTCAAGTGAATGAATCATCTTATAACAGGCATCCAATACTGACTTCCGGAAAAGGGGAATAACAAATGACATGAGATTACAACTAAAACAGCAAGCCCCGGCCCACGACTGACAAAAATAAACATGTTCGCGTGAGCAGGTGAGAGAAGATTGAGTGCAAGAATAATCATATGTAATTTCGGGGTTTGAAATGAGCTCGCGGACTCACGTTTCTTCGCATGTGGATCTGTTTTCCTCTGCCGGACATGATTTACCGCACGCGCCAGCATCAGAGGTGCGCTCTCTTATTAATGGCATAGATTTGGCGCCATAAATTTGTTGGTGTTTTCATTCAGGCACGTCACCAAAATCTGCGTTTTGATTCTGTTTGGTACATACCGATTAATTAGGTACCGGTGCCATATTGGTACCGGGTTTTCGGTACCCAACCCTAGTAGCCTCTGGGCTAGTCGCAGGCGCCGCCATGTTGAGTGAGAGTACAGGCGAAGGGAGAGGAATCAAAAGCAGGGGGAGGGGGCGTGCACAGCACAGAGAAGGCAAACAAGCGAAGTGGCAAAAATTTAATATAAACATTATATCAATATATACGATGTGTCAAAATAGATTAAAATAGATAGATAAAAAATAGATTTTAAATATCAAGATATCGCCCACCCCTAGTCTCGTGCACAGCCGCATCCACACAGCTTTCAAATATACTCTATCGCTGATTAGTGTGGACGGACAAGCTCGATACGTGCAATGCCACCACATGACCTTCACTCTTTCAGCATTTTTCTCGGCCCGACTGTTTTCAAAAGCACTTTTTAAAAACATCGCTTACCCTTCTTTTAAGGGAATATTTGTTTTGATTTATATATACTGTTTAAAATTTTATTTGTTATTTACTTGCCTGTCATTTTCTTCCTGTATGAGAGGCAGCTTTAAGATCTGGGCAAAATTTGACTTAACACAAAACAATACACAAGACAATGATTCTTAATAATGAAACACAATTTATTGAACTATTCTACTACAACATGTCTAACCAAGGAATACTCAAACACACACACATTCACACACTGAGGATGAAAAGCAATCGTTTCACTGAAGTAGGAAAGTACTTACTACTAGCTCTAGAATCACAACCAGAGAGAATTCACCAAGCAGAGCTTTTAGCTTATCGTTAACGTTCAGTTGCACCATCAGCGAGGAAGGAAGGTATTTGTGTTACCGCTCCGAAGGAGAGATCAGCTGATGAGCTTGTCTTGAGGGAATCCCGTCACTTCTGGATGGCTGCTGTTGTCTTGACGTCTGTGGGATTTCCTGGATGCTGGTCAAGATGTTTTTTGAATTATTTTGCAAGTGGGATTCGCTTTGGAGTTTCAGCAGTTTAGAATGGCCTGTTTCAATGAGTTCTTGAAAGAAGGCAAAGTGTGCAGATGTGACACACAATGGCAAAGACACACACAGCTGGTTTCCGGGTTCGCAGCTTCTCTTGTTTCTCCACCTATTTGCTGTGACCGTTTCTTTCTTAATGTTGAAGATGATTCGGATCTTTTGGAGTAGATGGACACAAGATTTTCTTTCCTCTCACATCTTTTCTCTGCACACAGTAAAGCTCCTGGGTTGCATGTGTTAACCTGTGAACTTTGTTTTGCCCCATGTGTGGGGTCTTTCAGTCAGTTTGGGTCTACAGGGTGGGTCTTTGCCCTGAGTGGTTCTTTGTCATGCATAAATGAACATACATTAACCCAAGGTCTGCAAAGGAATGTTTTTAGAAGTTTGGTGGATAAGTTTATAAAGTTTTATAACTTCTGACTGATCTGTAATATCGTTCATTCTTTTTCACCATGGAGTTACACCAATACGTGATATCATTAACACCACACCGTATAGCATACATATAAGAAATTATTGTTGTTGAACCTACTTATAGTTTTGCTCTAGTAGCAATAAGCAAAATTGTTTTCCCTTTTAAGAACGCTCACATTACAAACGTCTGTTTGTGGCGCAAAAGACCACCTTCCTAAGAATGCTGGTGTGAGTTTTCGGACTCGGGGTCACAGGAGGTCAGACTGGAATGTTTCTCAACGTGTAAATCACATTCTGTTCTGGTCCTTATTCCTTGGCAGTATTAAATCTCGAGAGAGAGACAGAGACAGAAACCAGGGAGACACACTGCAAAAATGCTCTGCAAAATAATCTGCCAATGGGGTAAGGAAAATAATCTTGTTTTCTATTTGAAATAAGAATATTTAGCTTACCCCATTGGCTGATTATTTTGCTTGTTCTAAGCAAAATGTAACTTAATTTTAGCTTGTTTTTTCTTAAATTTTCTTCTTCTTGATTTCAGAATTTTTATATATTTTGGCTAAAAACAAGACAAAAAAATCTTGTCTTAGAAAGCATTTTTTGAAGTGCAAGTCCAGACACACGGCGTCGAGGCTGGTCATTGATCAGTTTTACAACTCATGACCGGTTTAGGAGGAGACTCAAGGTTCTTCTGGAATATTGTCCTTTTGAGTCTTGTCTGTTCACTGCTATATCAGGTCTTACAACATTGTATGGGTCAAAATTATTTATGCCAAAAATCAAGTAATTTTAGGATATTAAGAAAAATCATGTTCAATGAAGATGAAAGGTGATTTTCTCAAAATTTAGATCTTTTTTGCACCAGATTCCAGATTTTCAAATAGTTGTATCTCAGCCAAATATTGTCAGATCCTAACAAACCATACATCAAGGGAAATAATATTTATTCAGCTTTAAAAAATTATGACTGGTTGTGTGGTCCAGGGTGACATTTATAAAAATGCTACTTTGTGGTTTATTTGTGGTGTTTGATCAAGACTGAATGCTTTTGTTTTCCAGATCAGTCTCGACCCGCCCATTAAACAGGGGCAGACGCGTTATCATTTCCTCATCCTCTTATTCTCCAAAGACGAAGAGCTCAGTCTTGCTCTGAACATGAGCGAGTGAGTACGCTGGGCTTTCTCTGTCTGTCTGAGGTTCACTGGCATTAGCTTTGCTAACTAAATCTGTCTCTGTCCTCTCTAGGGACGAGGTGGACAAGCGTTATGAAGGCAAACTCAGTAAGAACATGTCCGGACCGCTCTACGAGATTGTCAGCAGGGTCATGAAGGCCCTGGTCAACAGGAAGATCACGGTGCCCGGAAACTTCCAGGGGTAAAGCACACAAACAGATGCACTTATATTAATATACTAACTATTGATATACTAACAATTTTTTTTCTATTGTGGATGAGCAAATCATAAGCAAAGCTGGATGGTAGCAGTTAGCCGGTAAAATCAGTTTAGGTGCAGAGAGATAAGTAAAAACTTGTTCAAAAAGTTCCTTTATCAATGGTTTGGTCTTTGTCATGTAATAGATTTTTATTTTAATTAAAAGAAGAAAATTATATTTCATGATTTTAATAATTCATGATATGCAGGTGCTGTTCATATAATTAAAATATCTTCAAAAAGTTGATTTATTTCACTAATTCCATTCTAGAAGTAAAACTTGTATAATGTATACATTCATTCCGCACAGACTGATACATTTCAAGTGTTTATTTCTTTTCATTTTGATGATTATAACTGACAACTAATGCCAACCCCAAATTCAGTATCTCAGAAAATTAGAATACAACTTAAGTGTATGACCAATCTTTGTATGACCAATACAAAGAAATTATTTTTAGAAATCTTGGCTAACTGAAAAGTATGAACATAAAAAGTATGAGCACTTACAGCAGTCAATACTTAGCTGGGGCTCCTTTTGCCTGCATTACTGCAGCAATGCAGAGTGGAGTGGAGTCGATCAGTCTGTGGCACTGCTCAGGTGTTATGAGAGCCCAGGTTGCTCTAGTAGTCGCCTTCAGGTCTTCCGCATTGTTGGGTCTGGCATAATCGCATCTTCCTCTTTACAATACCCCATAGATTTTCTATGGAGTTAAGGTCAGGCGAGTTTGCTGGCTAATTAAGAACAAGTATACCATGGTCCATAAACCAGGTACTGGTAGCTTTGGCACTGTGTGCAGGTGCTAAGTCCTGTTGGAAAATGAAAGCTGCATCTCCATAAAATTGGTCAGCAGCAAGAAGAATGAAGTGCTCTAAAACACCCTGGTAAACAGCTGCGTGACCTTGGACCTCAGAAAACACAGTGGACCAAAGCCAGCAGATGACATGGCACCCCAAACCATCACTGACTGTGGAAACTTTACACAGGACCTCAAGCAACGTGGATTCTGTGCCTCTCCTGTCTTCCTCCAGACTTGGGGGCCCTGATTTCCAAAGGAACTGCAAAATTTACTTTCATCACAGAACATAACTTTGGACCACTCAGCAGCAGTCCAGTCTTTTTTGTGAGAGATTTTTGAATAAAGGCTGCATTACTTGATTTTAAAATAATTGAAGGAAACACACATGCACATCTTCTATCTATGATTATTTATTAAACATCAATGTTGAACAACTGAAATTAAAGCATACATTGCCTAAAACTAACAGTCACTTTGTTCTTATAAAAAAATTAAAAATAAATAACAAAATAAACCCTTTTTTTATGTTTTTTTTATTAAAAGTAGAAAATAAAAAGTATCGCTTCCAAATAAAATAACTCCTGAATATCCTGTAAATAATGTTTTAAACAGTGCATTTCTTGCATCTTCTGTAAACAAATATTTTAATGTGCAATGTATCAATTTATAATACGGGGCCGTTGAATGCTTGAATCTGATTGGCTGACGAACGTTCTGAGGTGTGCAATTATTTTCAGGGAAACGCACAGCGAATGTAGTTCCAGGCAGCTCTTTTGACAGCATTACAGTTCCATATCACTTCACATAGTTAACTGTCTCATTACTGCAATCACACGTCCTTGCACACGCACACTACGGTTACACACTCACACAAAAACATGTTGTCAGCGCTGCCCTGACTATTTTATCAGCTAGCATAGTGTAGCAACTTGAAGGCTACACATGACATTTCTCACTAGCGAGGTAAAAACAGCGCTGCATCTTAAAGCAGACTTACAGTTTAGAGACGATGCTTCAGAACACTGTTGACGGACACACAGAGGTAGCCTAATTCATACAATCTCTCTCTCTCTCTCTCTCTCTTTTTCTCATTCTCTGTGTCTCTGTCTCTCTTGCTCTTTCTAATAACTTCATTATTAACTGCATTAGTCTGCTATCAACGGCTCAAGCCTCCATTGCCAGCTTTAAAATGACGTTTTGGAACTAGCAAAAGAGTCGTTGGATGAGATGCTGAAGAAATAATCCTACTTATAACGGCTGCCACAGGACAACGGCGCCAGTGCGCTCACCACACACCAGCTACAGGTGGAGAGGAGAGAGAGAGATACAGCCAGTCAATGGATGGGGATTATTGGGAGGCCATGATAGACAAGGGCCAGTGGGAATTTGGCCTGGACACCGGGGTTACACCCCTGCTCTTTACGATGAGTGTCATGGGATTTTTATTGACCACAGAGAGTCAGGACCTCGTTTTAACGTCTCATCCGAAAGATGGATTTTGGACAACTGTGAAATAAGCAGTGTTCCCCATGATTGTGTAGCCTACAGAACTATCAGAAGCATGTGCCTAAATCCACCTCCATTGTGCCAGTGCCGAAAAACACTCTATCCCATTGTGCTTTAACGGGATAAACTTATCGCCCTGTAGCACTCACACCCATCATCATCAATAGGAGCAATAGGAACACAGGGGATGTAGTCTCCACAGCACTTCTTGCACTCTGTACTCGCACACCTAGACAATAAAAACACTTATGCACGAGTGCTGTTTGTTGACTTCAGATCAGCATTCAACCCTCAAAGTTAATCGCTAAACTTAGAGAACTGGACATAAATACCTCATTTTGTAACTGGATAATGGACTTTCTAACCAATAGACCTCAGCATGTCAGGTCAGGCCACATCTGCTCCACCACCATCACACTCAACACTGGTGTACCACAGGACTGTGTGCTGAGCCCCTTCCTCTATTCCATCTTCACCCATGACTGCAGACTTGTACATGGATCCAACTCCATCAAGTTTGCAGATGATACCACGGTGATCTGTCTTATCAGCAACGATGAGACTGCCTACAGGGAGGAGGTCCAGCATCTGGCCACATGGTGCAAAGACAATAATCTGCTCCTTAACAACACAAAGACCAAGGACCTCATTGTGGATGAGGTGCCCGTAAAAACTTCCAGGGCACAGTAAAAATGTATACATTCATTACGCACAGACTGATATATATATATATATATATATACGTAGGACCAAGGACCTCATTGTGGACTTCAGGAAAGAGAGAAGAGGCTCACATGATCCCACTTACATCAACGGGATGGCTGTTGAGCCTGTGTCTTCCTTAAAGTTCCTGGGAATCCACATCTCGGAGGACCTGTCCTAGACCACCAACTCCTCCAGCCTGGTCAAGAAGGCTCACCAGTCCCTCTTGAGAACACTAAAGAAGAACCGGCTGCCCTCAGCCATCCTGGTGAAGTTTTATCGCTGCTCAGTAGAGAGCATCCTAACCAGCTGTGTCACAGCGTGGTATGGGAGCTTCTCTGTTGCTGAGCGTAAGGCAATGCAGAGGGTGGTGAAAACTGCACAGCGCATCACAGGGACTCCACTTACAACTATTGAGGACATACAGAAGAAACACTGTCTGAGTCGAGCACACAGTATTCTTAAGGACTCCTCTCACCCTGCCCACAGACAGTTTTCTCTCCTGCCTTCAACTTTTTTTCCCAGAGCTGTCTCCTTACTGAGCTCTGCCCCACACTATCCCCATAACCATTGCACTGTTTAATTTTGCACATAATCATTGCACTACACCGTACATACCCACTTGTAAATGTACATATCCATTGCACATGTAAATTTGTAAATTTCTGATTTTAAATTTTTATACATATGGCAATCCCTGATATAGTAAAAACCTGTAATTGTTCATATCTATTGCATGTTCATAATTACTATAGCAACCTGTACATTTTACACTTGTCATTCCTGATTATAGTTAATAACTGTACATCCATCTGTAAATATTATCCAGTTTATTCTTGTACATATCCTCCATAAGCGCACTTATAACTTATACCGTATACCTTCATTGCCCTGTACTTGTACATGTGTAATGACAATAAAGTTGAATAACATTATACATGTTTCACTTCTTGAATGGAATGGAACATTCTAATAACATGAACAGCACCTGTAATAATAAGTGCACAATATTTTTTTTTTTTTTGCTGGTAGGTCATTTATGTAAATCATTGAAGGGGTCATATCATCATGCGTTTTATTTAATTAGTTTTTAGTTTTTTGTTTTTTTTTCAAATTGTTTTTCACTTTGTAGTGTCACAAGCTGTTAGTGCATAGATGAGATTCTTAAAGTCGCAAAGATTAAAGTTTAAAAACCAAGGAGAGAATTCCCGCTTCGCCACGGGATTCAGGTTACTTCAACTGAAGCAATGAATTGTGCAGCTGTTATAGCTTGGCTCGGAACGCCGTGCACTTTCTCGTGTCTCAGGAAAACTGGGTTATGGAAGTAACCTATTGGTTCCCTGTCGACACTTCACTCGTACTGCATTTGTTAAGACGCTATGGGAACACAGTGCAATCACGCAGTGCTAAAAATAGAGAACGGTTTACACGTCTGCGAGCCCGGGCAATGTAAGCCGGGGGAATACAGTCTAATTAAGCAGCAGAGGAAAGCTGCCCTGCATATATGATCGTCCTTACACCGAGTGGTGTGCAGATTAGGTTTTACATTTGGGCGTGATCCGATGCCTCTGGTTGAATGGGCTCTGACTCCTATGGGGCAGCTCTGGCCCAAAGAAGAGTAGGCTACAGAGATAGCGTCTACAACCCACCTAGAGAGCCTCTGCTCTGAGACCGGTAACCCTCTGGAGTGGGCGCCAAAGCCGCTTTCACAAAGAAAGTGAACATTCATTCAAGGATTTGCACTGTAAATAGGTGGTATAAGGCAGCGGTTCTCAATCTTGGTCCTCGCGCCCCTTGCTCTGCACATTTCGTATGTTTCTCTTGTCATTTGTTCTATTCGAACGCATTCGCACTGCAAAGTGGACATCACCGAATGTTGTGATGATGTCATCAGCCTAGGGGTGGGCGATATGGAAAAAATATCATATCACGATTCTTTTTCAAGTTGGTTTTTTAAAATATCATATTACGATGATTCTTTGTCATTGATTTTACTATTTTGCAGGTTATTTGAGCAGTACAGACAAGCTAATTTGCCTTTTTTTTTTATTAAAAACAAAGCCTTTCAAGGTAAAGTATAAAAAAAGAAGCGCAGATATTTAGGGTAAAATGAGCAAAGATAAAAATCATTGTCATTTTATCTTTCTTATTCGAATAGATGTGTGTTAACGCTGTGTGTTTGTGACAGTATTACCACAATCACATGTGATTAAATATCTTAGTTCAGTTATTAGGCGCTATTTGACAGGCTTTTAGTGTGCGCTCGCACGCTTCAGGTGTACTCGTTGAAAAAGCACGTCCAGACAGCACACATAACAAATGTTTAATCAGCAAGACTTTTAAAGAGAATAAAGTACTTTTTTTGGTAGTTAATCAGTGTAGTGTCTGGTGAGTGTAATTCTACCACTGAGTTAACACTGATGTGAATGTGTGTCGCGTTGTGCAGCACATTGAGACAGAGATGCAACTGCACAGTGCGCACCTTTTGGGTAGCGCAGCAAGAACCGGGCTGACCGGTTGCTCTGTACTACCGGTACTTCAGAAAACCTGGTACCGTAACATTTCAAATTTTTAGTACCGTCTTGGTACTGAAGTACCGGGTCTTTTGACAACACTAGTTGGTATACAGCATGTTGAAAATGTGTTTTTTGCACCTTAAACCACATAAACACATATAATTACACCAAATGCACAAAATAATGTTCTTTTTAGCAACATCATATGGCCCCTTCAATTCAAACTGTTCTTAATTCAGAATTCAAAGCAAATAATTATTTTGGAAACAGAGTAAGCAAGTTTTTGTATATGTAATTGAGCTTCCTATGTTAAGTCTCTGTGTGTGCATGTGTGCCTGTGTGTGTTTGTGCAGTCACTCAGGCTCTCAGTGTATAACGTGTGCGTACAAGGCAAGCTCAGGGCTGCTGTATCCTCTAGAGCGAGGCTTCATCTACGTACACAAGCCGCCGGTTCACCTGCGCTTCGAGGAGATCTCCTGTGTTAACTTTGCCAGAGGAACGACCACCACCCGCTCCTTCGACTTTGAGATCGAGACCAAGCAGAACAACCAGTACACCTTCAGCAACATCGAAAGGTAAATCATAGACAGCAGCATCTTCATCTGTCTACCACGAGCAGATCGCTACAGGTCAAAGAAATAACAGAGAACTCTTCTGTCCTATGTAGGGAAGAATATGGAAAACTCTTTGACTTTGTCAATGCCAAGAAGCTGAACATCAAGAACAGAGGATTTAAAGAGGTAATTTCAAATAAATTATTTTGTTGTCTAAGTCAAAATGTGTAATAAGTAAAATGCACCATGAGGCTGGGCAATATAATCCAAATTTCTTATAGGTATTTATGGTTATTTCTCATGAATCAGCACTTTATAAATCTAGGTTTTTTGTGGGGGTTTGTTAGACTACTGTTCAGAATGTTTTTGAAAAACATTTCAATTCAGCAAGGATTGGTCAAAAGTGTCAGCAGAGACATATCTTACAAAATAATTTGATTTCAAACAAATGCTGTTCTTTTGAACTCTATTCATCTGAGAATCCTGAAAAATAAAATGCATCATGGTTTCCACACAAATATTGGCCAGCACAGTTGCCCAATAAATAACAATTTGGGAATTACATTGTAAAATAAGTATTTGATCACTTGAGTCAAAAATGATTCATATTTGGTACAGCCTTTGTTAACAATTACAGAGGTCAAACGGTTCCTGTAGTTCTTCACCAGGTTTGCACACACTGCTGGAGGGATTTTGGCCCACTCTTCCATACAGATCTTCTCTTGATGTTTTGTAAATAATTAAATGCTACTTTCAAGAGCGCATCACAAGAATTAACCGAAATTTTCACGCATGAGTGGATGCACAGTCTGAAACCGGTTTTAACTCAACAGTCCATTCTGTTGATGGAGGAGCGTTTGAACCCGAACCTCCTGTAGACAGCAGCCGCATATAGACCTGCCTTACACAACATTATTTATGGTATTGTTTGTGTGTACTTAGGGCCTGAAAGGAGCAGATGGTTACAGCGACTCTGATGAAGATCAGCATGACGCTTACCTGGAGAGAATGAAAGAAGAGGGCAAAATCCGAGAGGAGGGAGATGGCAGCGACGAATCGGAGGGAGACAGCGGTATTGACACCTTAAATAAAACGCATAACGAAAACCATATAAAGGCCACTTTCTGCTTTTAGCTGAAACAAAATTAAAGGGATCACAAACTGCGTTTTTAAATTGCACTCTGAGGTCCACCTATAAAGTGAGTGTTAAGTACACCAAAAAAATTATATTAATAATTACAAATTAGTAGCTGCTTAGTTAGTTTGCTACCAAGTTATTGAGCCTCTCTGCAGAATAATGGGTATTTATTAGCAGGGAGCATTCAGGATTCTGCTTGATTCCCATGTTGCTACTTAGACTTTGGTTGATTGTGGGGTGCACAGGTGTCTTGATGACAGCTAACGACCTCAAACCTCAAATTAGGTGCTACTAATTTAGAATCATGAGCAGAGTGTAGCTGGACTATTTAAAAGCAAAATAACAGGTCTTTTGAGGGGCAGAAATCTGGCTGATAAGCAAGTGATCAAATACTTATTTGACACAGTAATTCCACGATTCAAAAGCTAACACCCATGTTTTTGTTTTGCATATTAAAATGATACTGAAAAAAACACCATTTGGGTTAAAATGTATAAATGCTATATATCAAAAAAGCAGAATGCAAGTCATAGTTTTCAGTCACTTGACCTGGAGGGCAAAACATCTATAGAACTGCAGCACACACGTCTATTTTTCATTTGGTTCAAAGCCACAAATATGGAGGATGTTTTTTTTATAGCGCATTGACCTGTTATTTTTAGATTTTTCAGTTAATATTTTAATAATGTTTCAGTTAAGTAGAATTGACCATAATTAAACCATATTTCCGCAGGTGATAAATATAGGAATCAGTTTAATTGTATTAGTATTGAATGAAATTAAACTAATACAGATGGTGGACAACCAGAACGTCGTTTTCACTGCCGCTTTTACCGCCGCCGCGGCAATATAGAGTGCACTTGCAGCTGTTGACCTCCGAGAGGCGCTTTAACCATAAGTTATTGAGAAAACGCTTTAAAGCATATTTTAGCAAACAGTCGTCAGCTTTGCCTCACTGATGTGTTATATTTGATGGCAGCAGTCAGTGGAAAATGAAAGAAAAGAAAAAAAACTGAAGTTAATATTCACAAATTACAATTTAGTAGTCTACTTATGAAGTTATTTTAGTTTCTTAGAAAGAAAATGTAAA
>JAUMHQ010042108.1:0-11556 GCA_032361165.1 Enteromius paludinosus | reverse complement strand
TTTTAAAACATGACATTTATGTCTTAGTTATTGTCAGTCCTAATACATCAGAGGTCTTGCATATTAATTTCCTTCACTGTAGAAATTTCCAAGAGCGTGTGCAAATGATTAATAAAAATACGAAGGAGTTCTGTAATTTGTGTGAAAATGTGTTCTGTACATCCATGTGAGCGAAATCATTTTTTTAAATTCATTTCGGTAACACTTTAGAATAGAGCACATTTATTCACTACTAACTATGACTTTTTCCTCAATAAATTCCTAATTTGTTGCATATTAATGATTAGTAAAGTAGTTGTTAAGTTTAGGTATTGGGTAGGATTAGGGATGTAGAATAATAATGTATAATTAGGCTTTAATATGTGCTTAATTACTACTAATAAATGGCTAATATACTATTAATATATATGAAAATAAGTTACTAAAAGACCTCAAAATAAAGTGTTACCGTAATTTGAATTCATTTAAAGATATCCATGATTTAGGCATCGCCTCGAAACACACTTCATTTCCAGATTTTTGCCTTTTCCAAGAAAAGCCTCATTATAAAAGGCACACAAATAAAGACATATAGGTATAATCTAAGCGTCATGTATCATGCCCAATGCATTACTTTCATGAAAAGCGAATACCCAATGGAGCCTGTGCTTTTGTGGCCCTTGATAAGGAGTTTGATGTAAAGTTGTTTTTAGCTCTCTTGACGCAGAGTGCTGTTTGTGGCCGTTGCCTCTGCTGGGGTCAGGGGTCGTGGAGAAGCGTGTAAATGAAGCAAGAAAGCAGATGCTCGTTAATTAGGGGAAAATGTGAGTGACAGGATTTGATGAGCAGTGCTACACGCGTCCCCTGCCACACAACAGCTGTTGTCACCCGCCTCGCTGTGGGCTTCGCTCTCCCAGAACCCCCTGCGGGGTCGCAGTGCCAAGCCCAACCCCGAGCCAGTGTGCCAATAAATAGGCTGCATACTAATAACCAAACACGCTGCTGAGTACGTCACATTGCTCTTCCACCTCTGCCACTCACTTTACTTATTGCATGTGACTGTTTTTATGTGGTCCTCTTCTATGATTATTATTATTTTAGTTTCATCCCACAATCTGTTTCGAGCTGTTTGTTAAATTTAAGATAGCAGTATTCATTCATGCTTGTTTGGTTAAACAATTACAGTTTTCATAAAAGAAAAAAAAAAAATATTACAATTACTATATTTACAATTCTATATAATTTGTAAGCACAATCCACTAGCTTCTCCCAAAATTGTTAATCATTTTAGTTTTTAAACTATATTTAGTTTTAATGATTTTGGTCTCTGTATTACAAAATGTGATTAAATGAATGTAACAGGTGTCTTATTTTACATTTTAGGTGTTATCTAGTAAAGAGTGTTTTAAAGTAAAATATGTATGATTCATCATAATGTATCTGACTGGCTGTGTCTGTATTTATAGTCTGATTTCACTGTTAAGGTTCATCCTTCATAATCTTATAATCTTAACATGTTACGTTTACATACATACACACACATACACATTTCATATATATACATATTAGTTTAGTTGCAAAATATATATATATATCTTACACAATTTGAACAGCATGGGTGTTATGAATGTGTCTTCAGTCTGATTACATTTTAATAGACTGACTTCTAATATGTCAGTGATGTTTGAGGTAAAATCAGATGTTAAGATGTTCTGAATAAATAAGCAAAATGAAATAATCTCTGCTTTCCCTCATGTTTTTGCTAAACACCTGCATGTCAATAGTCATTAAGCTAATTGCTTAACAAAAAGTTTCCAGGGTGTCTCCAAAGGACTTGCCACATTTTACTCAGTTCAGTAACAGCTAACTTTCATAAAGAGAGAAAGAGAAAAGGAATCACATATATGATGATCCTGAGGGTTATAGCGCACAGATGCTCCTTGCTCGCCTCCTTTGAAGCATTTAAATAGGCCAGGCGTGTCTGTCAGTCCTGCTCGCACCCCCTCACACCTGGGACTTAAGGTGTTTCAACAATAACGTACCGCAGGAGGGAAAAAAAAAAGAACCACTTTTTTCTTCTACTGAAATCCCACCAGAGCGCACCAAAGGTATCAAAAACCAAAAGAGCTGGAGAGAAATAAACCCAAATGCTTGCCTGATGAATAATTTGAATGAAGAAATGAAGCCATGTGAAGTGATAGCACACGACACAAACAGAAGGATAAAACTGGATACAATTAGGTCACCCAACAGAACAGCTTAAAGCTTCTCCATGGAGCTACATATCTTACAGAATGGCAACTGCGTTGTAAATGGCAAATAAAGAGTGGTCCAGTTAAAGTCTTGCCATTATTCAGTGACAGAAATCCAACAGGCCACTGAAGATCATCAAGTTTAGAAGAACTGATTCCACTCGGGTCTCCAAATAGATGAACCTGAATCTCCAGTTGCTCCTGGGCATCCAGAAATCAACTGCTAGCAAATAATAATGAATAATTTGATGGCTATTTGAGTAATGTGAGGTGCATGATTGTGGCTGTCCTTGAAATAAGTGCTAAAGACAACTAATATTCAGTATAACAGCAAGATTACAAATGTGATATTGGTTTTAAACAACTATACATTTGTAAAGTTTTTAAAAAAGTACCCCACAAAGCATAAAGATTAATAATTCAAAACCAAAAATATGAAAAACCATCATTAAAGTCTGTGAAAACAATCTTGTTGAAGTACAGCTTGAATATTTGTTGTGAGGGACTGACCATAATTAAAGAGAACTGTAGAGGAGGAATAAGTAAACATAAAATGTGAGACGAATTAGAAAGTAATTAAAATAAGACAAACCTGGCCAACACTATTTCCCACCCAGCACTGAACAAATGGGATTTTGTGGGCTGATCTGTGGGTTGACTCCTGAAGAGTTTCCAGTTTGTCAATTTGAAACGCCACCCACTTTATGTACTGATCCGTTTGGACCAAAACCGTCTGCGGTGAACTACAAATAACCACAACAAATTAGATATGGTTGCAACAAACATGGGGTCCAAAAGTCTGCGACTAAATTAGAAAATCTGGGATTCAAAATCTAAACGAAACCTTCAAATAAACATTGAAGTATAAACAAATAATTTGATTTAAATGATAATTAAAGAACTCTATGAGGTTCTGCACTTTCTTGGCCAATAATGGAAAGTAAGAAAATTTGGGACATTTTAGTTGCTCATGTTCACAACTTTAACAACTCACCACAGAAACAACAGATTGCTTGATGTGTATATCATGACCAAGTCACTTGTTCTATTTACTTATGTAATTGTACAGTACTGTCTTATAATCTTATTTATTGTCTGTGGTTATATGTTTGTTTTTCTAACAACAGTCAGTAGCAGTGCTGCGAATTTTGGCATGCAGAGAAATACAATGAGAATAAAGGCGTTAAATTCAATTAAATTCAAAATGATGCTGAATAAGGTTTTTAAACGTATGGAGATCACTAAAATTAAAGCAAACAAGGAATAAAACAAATAGTAAGAAATTCTTTCAATTTGAACTTTGAAAAAAATCATGAAATCTTCAATTAGAAAAATACATTTTATGGGAATTCTGTTCATCTTCATTAAACGTGTGGTATTTTGGAAGCCATCGGAATCAATGTACACACAAAATCACATTTTTCAAGCCAGTGATGCAATACCAGATGTAGACACTTTAAATGTAACTAACACCCTGCTGAGCCTCTGAGGAACAGGTCTTCTTCTGACACTTCTCGTGCTTGTGAGAAAGTAGTTGGAGGAAAACTTTCCTCAGAACTCTGACAAAAGAGAAAGGCAAAGTGAGCGAGCGAGCGAGAGTCAAGAAGAAGACTCTATCTTTGAGAACCCAAACAGGAAGGAGGGCCTTGTTTTGAGAATGCAGTGGCACATCTCCAGGTGACAAATATGTCAGCGCCTAAAGCCCTGTGGCACAATTATGCCACCATTGCTCTGAGTGTGAGCGATAGACGGAGGAAGAGAGAGAGATAAAGAACAGGAGAGAGGGGGGGTGCTGCTTTGGTGTGAGAAAAGTCGTCACAGCCTTTGGCTTACGCTGAGAGACAGCCCAGGGGATGCAGTTTGCTCCCATAACAAAGCGCTCCTCCATTTTGAATAGGGTTGAGAACATTCCAGCTAAATCCGCTGGGCGTGCGGGGCGTGTGCGTCCACTGGCAGCTGCAACTTTCTCGGGGACCTAATAAACACATTCTCCACTGGCATCGTGCATAATGTTTGCAATAAAACTGGATCTTGTTTGTACACAATTAAAACTAAAACCACCAAAAGAGGATAGACCAAAGACGAAAAATAAGTTGTAGTTGGCTCAGTTGCCGGAAATCTTTTGGATATTGATTTAATGTATTCCTCATCGCTTGCCTTGGTACAGAGTCATTTGTTTGTTTGTTTGGCAGTCATCTATATTCCGATAAACAATAGAAGTAAGCACTGGGGACCCAACAAGGCGTAAGAAGGAGAAAGAGGAATAAAGGCGCTGCATTCGACTACAACTAGGTCAAACTGACGGAAGGAACAAAACAGAACGGGCTGAGAGTTTGTAGGAATCTTTACAGGAAAACAAACTTGTCACTCACTTGACAGTCTGTTTTGCTTCCAAAGGAGAGAATAATGAAAAAAAGCAGAATCTCCATTGCAAATCAGCATTGGCATTGTGAAGTTCTCCATTTGAAATGCACATCAAATCAGCAAAAAAAAGCCGACGCGTACCTCGTCAGTGACATCTGGGGACGTATGAATCTGGGGGTCTTTGTTTCAAATGTGCGACTTGGGGAGAGAGGGGAGGTGGCGTCTGTATCGGAAGACATCCACATTCATAAAACATAAATATGACTGCTGTATCTCCTAAAGATCCATCATAAAAACATCTATTACTAGGAGAACATGAGAAAAGTTACTTGAAGGAATTTTGCTGCGGGAGAACTGACCAGCTTTCTGCTGTAGACTGTACAACGGGAAAAATCTTTGTGCAGACATACAACAGTTGGGCTTAGGTTATGTTTGTTTATGGATGAAAGTGTAGAGCGACAGTAGGGTAGCAGAAGAGAGAGGCTGGGATGGAACTGTGGACTGTTGCGTGCCAGACTAAAACCACTACCACTGCACCACGCATTTGACTTTTAGTTGCATGTTTATTTGAATTGTGTTAAGTTGTATTAGTGCTTTTTGCTTTTTTCTACTCATGTTTATTGAAAATGCATGCCTCTACATTTCTGAAAAACTCTAAATACATACCTATACATTTAAATCGAGTATCCTGTTGAAATGAACAATAGAGGCAATAAAACTCTTACAACTTTTATTACTTTTAACATTTAAAGGGCAAGAGTTTAGACTAAAAAAGCCTAATTTTCTCACAATACTATGATATGACTTAAAAACGATTTTAACATGTTGCAGGATTTGAAAACTCATTCTTTCGAAGGTTTGCTCGGTAGCTCACATAATAATGTCATTGAACATTTGAGTCCTGTGAAGCTACAAATCAGCCAAATCAGGGTTGAGTTTGGTACTGTGTTGCAGCTGACACAGACGATCTAACTTTATTTTTTATTTTCTTGACGTGCATAAAGTATTCTCACTGCTTCATGACATACAGATGGCGTGTTTTTCATACTTTTCTGGACCTTGCCCATGTAATTTAAATGTAACACAAAGGGGACAGCCGGGTTTGGAAATACATGCCGATAAGTGAACGTAAATATAATTTGTTCAGTAATTTTATTATGCATGGATAGTATCACTCTACTCATTTAAAAAGAATGAGCTTAGCTGTGACAATGTTACTGGTCTCCCAATATCAGTTGAAGATTCATTTATTTTAGTGACCAGAGCCTGATGGTCTGTAAACCGAGGTGCATTCTGGGATGGGATCTGGTGGGGGAATGAGAACAAAAAGATAAAAGCGAGCTAAACTGAGAAGACGCGAAATGGAGAGAGCACCATGCATCTCTGCATGATTGGCGATGTAGGGGAAAGTGACAGAGCACCTCACCAAGGTCACGTCCAAGGAGAGCACAGCCAATTACTATGCAGATCAGAGCAGGATGTGGTTTAGGGGGATTGCTCAGATGCAATCACATTAGCTGGCCAGAAAGGAAACGGCTGTCTGACCTCAATCACTGGAGGCTGGAGAAGAGAGGCAGGAGAGGTACTACATTTTCCCTGCCTAAACCACCTGTCCCTCATCTTCACAATAATGTGATTAACAAACCAAACATGTCAGTAAGTCTGTGTGCATGGGAATTAGAGAATGATACGAGCCTTGTTGGCTGGTCATGCTGTTATGTACAGACGTAATAATGCGTGTTTAAACCTGGCCGGATTGGAGCATATCCCCCAAGGATGAAATGTGTTAAGGCTTGTACATAAACTGTTCTTTTTCATCTGGTTACCCATTAGAATCAAGATGTCTTTGAGCAGTTATTATGGCTGGTTGCATCAGGGTGGCCAAGTGTTCAAAGAAGAAAGAAAGAAGCCAAAAAGAGTCTTTGTACATGTCCTAAATGCATTTTATATGGACTAGCAGTCTTTGCTTGTGCACGTCCACAAGACTGTAGTTTGTCTTATTTGGATTGTTAGGCTGTTATGCTTTTGCCAAGCTTGCGTTGATGTGGACTTTGAAATGGACTCTATTATCCAATGGTAGACTTGTGTAGACATGAAGCAAAACTGTGAGAGGTGAGCTGATGTATTTGGGACAGAGCCCAAGACAATATATTTAAGGCATCATGAGCACTGACACAAAGGATGTTACAAAAGCTAGACAGCTTTCTAAAATACTAATCAAATTCTAAGCCAGCATTGCATGGGTCCTTCTTAAAGAAGGCGGTCCCACAATGGATTGCAATAAGCTTTGTGAAAACATTTTCCAAAATTGCAGACAATGCAAGGGTCTTGTTAACACTATTCATTCTGCTGCAATATTCCATCCGTGCTCCAAAAATGATGGTCCTATGTAGTGTCAAAAGGATTCTGGAGCATCTTGGGACAATTAGAGGACCTGGATAAGCAACTTGTCCTCCAACCAATATGCTCATATAGGTCGTTTACCAAAATCCCTGAGATACGACCCATCAGAGCCTATACTACAATTGCGCCCCTGTTGGGAACAGGACATTTTATCTGTGTCATAATTTGGGTTTTGTGTAGCTCAGTTGGTAGCGCATTAAACAATGATATATAATAATGCGATCATGGGTTTAGTCCCAGAGAATGTGTATTATACATAAAATGTATATGCCTGATAAATCATGATTTTGCATGATTTCTGTAAGGGGTAGGTTTAGGGGTGGGGTTAGGTATGGTTATTCATACAAATTACACCTAGTATGTTCTATGTATGAATTACCATGAGGTCGCTGTAAAAACTCAACATGTTGCATTTAAATAAACACTTATTTTGATTGATTATCACTGTCATATGTCATTTTATGGCGAAAGATGCACATTATTATTCTTCTTTTTATTTAGTGGCTAATAACTTGGAAGTGGAAGCTAGTTGCAGAACAGAAAGAGACCCAAACCTGGACCATCTTGCAGTGAGGTGATAGTATGAATTTGCTAACTGTGCACTGATATAAAATATGGATATGGATCTAAAATTGTCTATTTTGCCCAATATTTGTACATGCTCAATAAAGTAGCAGTGGATTACTAATGCCAATCTCTATTTAAATCGATTTGTTAAGCCCTGTTCACACCGGGACGTATATCGCGGGACGTTTAATGCCTCATGACTAAACAAAAAGCGCCGATGTGAGTGTGCACACCAAAGAGTAAAACGTGACACGTCAAAGTGTCTTAAAAAAAATATCTGGGCCTTGTTTTTGGTTTGACGCAGTTCAAAACTGGCTGACCAATGCTGCTGAAGCTACAGTACATGGCTTGGTGGTGCTCAAGCACAAAACGATCTTGCCGAGCAAACGAAGGAAGAAGATGCACAGAGGCAAGATGAATGCAGAGCTGCTGGTCTCGTTGGTTTCTTCATCGCTGGAGCCGTTGCTGGAAATATCCATGTTGCCAGTTAACAAAGAAGTAAATAATTTTGACCAGTGCGTCTTCTGGCTCCCTTTTTTTCTGTGTGACAAGCAAGTGTCAGAAGCATAAAAAGTTGGGCACCACCACCTTGTGTACTGGGGTATTTCTGTTTTTCACTAAGCGCCGTTGGTTCATCGTCTGTGAATATCGGTTGGGTATGAACAGTGAAAAATGCTGACGATATTCACGCATGATAATCGGTGTGTAAAGGCCTTAAGTCTCTAATTGTGTGCTACATGAATACACCAGATCGATCACTAGTGAGGGTTTATTCCAATTATGATGCTATTTTAGTAGGTAGTTGTCTATGTAGGTAGTAGGCAGCAAGGCTGCTCACTAGGTTTGGAACACAGCCAATGTATCCCGAAAAGGAATCAGCACGGCATGCATACATAAATCACAGCACATTTTCATATGCATAATGTTTCTTCATCCAGTGTCTTTGCAGGAGATGAGAACGGGGCTGGGGTGGGAGGGAAAGAGAAATGGAAAGGGCTTTTTTGTGTTTTACTCTCTTTTTCTCTTGCTCTTCAAGAACGACTGTCTTTAATGCTTCTAATCTATTGTGCTGACAGCGTAGCACTGGTGAGATGCTGCAATGGGAGATGTCGAGGTGCCTGGCAGACAGCTGCACTTTCTCTACACGTTTGCCACTGTGTGTGTGTGCGTTTGAGAGAAAGCAAGGCAGCAAATAGAGAGAGTTTGTGCATTTCAAGCATGTCGGTGGGACTTTTGGGAGATTTGAAGAAGACAGGTTTTCTGTCTTCTCTCTCTCTCCCTCTTTCTGTCCCTTGCTCGCTCTCTCTCCCCTCTGGGGCTTTGTTATGCTAATGTGGAAGGATGTAGCGGATTCATAGTGATTTTTCATCTGGCGAGTGACGAGAGATAAAAAGGAAGTGACGAGGTGTCTTGATTGTCCTCAGTGTTTGGCTCTCGCTCACTAACAAGCCGCCACATTGTACAGATGCCATTTTCAAACGCCCTCCATTTGTATCTCCAAGGCTGCACTCTATCGCAACCCCTCTAAAAGTTTATGCCCCCTCATTAGTCGAAGCACTCGTCTAAGATTAAAAATGCGGGACACTTTTATTTTCAGCAAGCCCTCTCTTCTGCGCATAGTAAAAGCAGATGTTATCGCGCGGATGATTCTATATTTACGCCACTGCTCCTTGGTGCCGGGGGCGTGCGAGGCAGCGGG
Source organism: Enteromius paludinosus (assembly GCA_032361165.1). NCBI lineage: Eukaryota > Metazoa > Chordata > Actinopteri > Cypriniformes > Cyprinidae > Enteromius > Enteromius paludinosus. The sequence continues at coordinate 2,292 of JAUMHQ010042108.1, read as the reverse complement.
GGTTTGAAAATGAGCTGCCGTATCAGCGCAAGGTAACCGTTTCTTAATCACATTTGCATTTTTATTTTGAGAGATTCTTCAAACGTTTGCGTTATTGAGGATTTATGGCGAGACTCTTCGCTTGATATTCCATCAACTTCACTCATAAAGGAGCCACTCCATAACTCAGCTCAAGATGAATCTTCCCGCCCTGCCGAATAATTAAGTAGTAGATTTTTGATGCGGAAACTTCAGATAAATCATTTGTTTATGAGTACCAAAGCCTTGAGGGCACTGAAGCCAAAGTTTAATAGCAGATCACTTACGATACTGTCTTATCCGGCACAAGTAGATTCTACTCATAGAGTTATCGCAAAATCATCCCATAACGATAAAACCATCGTACGGTTAATTGCCACAATAAAAAAAGAAAATAATTCAGTGTGATTTTTTCTGCCACACTCTAGTTTGGATCAAGATCGCAATTATCACTATTGACTAACTATTAACTATGACTCTGGCTCCAATAACCCCCCAATTAGCTTCTTATTAAGGTAGTTAAGCTTAAGTATGGGGTAGGATTAAGTGGTCTAAAATATGGTCCTAAAATAACAACCACTATGCTAGCAATATACATGCTAATAAGCAAGTAATAGTGAGAACTGCTCCCTAAATAAAAGGGTTACCTATTTTTTATTACAGTATTATCTCACAACCAATTTGTACGTTTTTTTATGAGGTGGCTAATTCGTATTCTTCGTACAATGTCACTCGCAAGATTCTGTATGATTTGTCTAAACCCCAGTGACTGGTTTATCGTATTAATTTGTATGATTGTAAAATTTGTTACTGTAAAATGCAGCACTGCCACAGACTGAAAACTATTTAAGGGTCTACCTCTAAGCTTTGATTACATGGAGCTGTGGTAAATCTGAACATCAATTCATGCGTTTCCTGGGATTTGTGACTTTGGTATTGCTAGCGCTTGTTGCTAGCTAGAGGAGCAGAACAAAATAACAGCACCTGGGTTTGGAATGACATAAATGTGAGTAATAATGACAGAATTTCGATTAAGGGTGACCTAATCCTTTGAGATATCCATCAATTCTCAGGTTATTAGGGGATAAAGGGAAGATAGCATTACTGGAACCGAGAAATCTCTGCAAACCTAGCTCACATAGACTTATTTTGCTATTAGTGACAGAAGTTTAACCATGAACATCTGAAGGATAAATGAACTGTTAAACAGGACATGAGGGAGGGAGATACAAGCGTTCATGCTCAGTGTTTGCACAGTTAAACATCCAAACCTCTGAAACCCAGTCATCTGAGAGATGATACCTTTCAGCGCACACAGGGGATCTCTTCGACAACCCCACCACTTAACGAGTTTAATTGTTTTAGCCAAGGACCATTGATTAACTTGCACATTGATTTGAATTGTTAGCTCCGTGTTCCAAAAACCAACCCTAAATAAACCGGGTGCGTCAGTCAGGCTGATTTATACCATGTTCCCCATCTCTTCAGAGCAAAAATGATTTACGTTTTCCTCAGATATTACAGGCTGCTCACCGTTGACTCTCATTTGATCTGTTGATTTGTCCTGACATAAAAGACTTGCAACCTTTGCATCCACAAACTTTAAAAGTCAAATCAAAGAAAAGGTTCACAGATCACGCTGTGTTTTAATAGAGAGGATTGCAGTATTCAAATGAACTCTGGACTGATCTTTTGTTTGAGTTGATCTCTGTTACGGGTTATTAACTCAAGAGACTAAAGTTTTCTTTATTTTTTAGGGCTGAGGAACAATTTCCTCACAATTGACTTTTTACACCAGAGGGAAATTTAATCATGTTTTGTTTACTCTGACTCATTTTCATTTAGTTCTCTCCAAAAACGTGGTTCAAGGTTTTGAGTAAACTTCAGGGCTCTACATATATTTTTGCAGCTATGATTGTGTTTACCAAGATATAATTGGGAACCTCCTGTGAAATCTGTATTCTGTGTTTAAACTTTAAACTTCTGCAGAGAATATTATTTGAGTCATTGGTTTTCAAGAGCTGCCCCTGCCTGTTAGATATTCCTCTGTTTTTAAGTAATAGTTCACCCATAAATGAAAATTCTGTCAGTATTTTAGCACTCAACCTTCCAAAACCACAGTGCTGTTAAATTCTGAAAAACTTCACAGCTCTTTTTCAGTTGCCATTTTTTACTTATGAAAAAAGCTTAAATAAATGGTAACACTTTACAATAACTACACACTATGAATGATTAGTTAAGCATTAGTAAGCATTTATTTCATCCTTTATAAAC
>JAUMHQ010042107.1:0-11558 GCA_032361165.1 Enteromius paludinosus | reverse complement strand
TGAGAAACAGCCAATCAGAGCAGACCTCCTCATTACTATTCATGAAGCTTCCAAATAAGGCAAAAACAGACTGTTTCCTTCTAGGGTCAAATTCTAGGGTTGTAAATGGACGGCAAAACCAAAAAAATTCTGGGCATTGTTCCCCTTACCTAAGCTACATACCTTCTATGTACATATCAGAGAACAATTTAAAATATTCTCTCAATGCGTTCTTTGGCACCTTTAAGCATTAGTGAGAAGTCAGTTCATCCTTTATAAAGCATTGTTCCAACATTAGCAGTCATTAGTAAGCGGTTTTTAAAAATACAGTTATAAATGCCTTGTTCTTGATTTATAAGCATATCTAAATGTACAAAGGAGATTTGAAGGCTCAGTTATCTTCCAAACAGAAAAAAATAAACAATCAACACAGAGAGACTGTACACTTTTAATTTTTTTCTACTGAAATGTACGTATTTGGTTTTTTTTTCATTTATCAAGTGTACAGTTGTACGATTACATTTTTTACATCTTGAAAAAATATGTCTGTATTCTGTATCCCTCTGTGTTGTTTAACTTTGCTGTTTAGATTAAAAATTAGCCTTTACATCTGCTTTATAAATGCTTTACAAGGTATAAATAGTCCTCACTTTAGATGAGCTCACAAAAACAGACGTCTGGCAACTACTAAATGCTTACTAAATCATAAATTACAACTATTGTCATGTGTCTAAATAATAAGATTTATTAATGCAAATTTATTAATCATTTACTTAGACTTTCTAAATGGTCTTATTAAACACTGACAGCTCCTAAATAACCAGTTTGTAAATAATACAATAATTAAAAAAAATTATAAACTGATCATTAATAAAGTATGAAAATACAATTATTAAACATTATTTATACGCTCAAGAACAAGGCATTTATAGATGCACTTGTAAACTGTTTACAAACGCATAACAATGGTTTACAAAGGATGAAATAAATGCTTACTAATGCTTAACTAATCATTCATAGTGTGTAGTTATTATAAAGTGCAAACCTTCGAAGGGTAGCGCTTTAGCCTTTGGAACAGTGTGTGTGAGAGGAGCAATGTTGCTCCTTCCTCTGAAACCGCAGACACTGAGATGCCAGAAGCCAAAGACACAGTATTATCCCAAACCTCAGTCAGTAGCGAAGGTGTGTGAAATAGTCCGAGTTCTTTCTTTCTTGCAGTCTCCTGACTGATGCCTGCTGGCCTGTCTGCAGTGTGTTTCAAAACAGAACATCAAAGACTGCCTGTTGGGATGCCAGATAATACTTCGACAATAAAAGAAGAGTTTCACCTGCTTGATACATGAGAGAACAGCGTTTATTTACTCAACAGACCGATCCTTTCTCACCACAGCAAGGTTCAACATTCACTTCCTCTGAAAATGTTGTTATTTTCAGAATCTGTTTGAGCTGTACACATCAGACATATCTTCAGTTTCCTGCTTAATTAATATTTAGTGAATCTTTCAAGCAAACTATTTTCAGCTGTTCTTTTTGAGAGGCATGTGACACAAAGACGGCCTTACTAAGCAAGTGCTGATTTATTTCTTATTTAAGCATATTTTCAGCATAAGTGCTGTAGGTGAATTCATATAAACTGGGCAACTTTAACAGGTCTATTTAGTATTTATTGTGAAAGTGTGCGTGTCAAATACACGGCAAAGTACCACAAGCTTTCGTTTTTTTGGGGGGGCGTTTTACCAGGCTGATATGACCCAATTGTCTTTTTTTTTTTTACTTCTTGCAAGCAGAACGAGCACAATAAAAATACAAATCACTCAAGACAAGTGGTTTTTGAAGCTCAAGTTTTATTCTAGTTAACCTCATGTCTAAGATGGGTCAGCAAGATTGTGCATTTCAGACCAGTGACCGGTTTGTGAACAATAAAACAAAACAAAAATCAAACCATGACATTGTATTTCAGGATCAACCCATTGTGATCCTTGGGAATGAATACCATATTGAACTAAAAGACACTACAGGTTTGTTTACAACAGAATCGAGACATAAGGCCAAGCTTTTGTGGTGTGGGGATGGGAGGATGCAGTCAATCATTTCTCAGTTTCCCCTAAACACATTCAAGAGAAAAGCTCGGGACCTCCGCAGTCTCCTTTCCTCGACTGCGTGACAGTCTCTTGGTGTGTGTATCGGTATACATGCTAGTTTTCATCATTCGCTTGTATTTCCACCTTGAGGTAAAATAGATTCCTGATACTACAGAGGATAATATATCTGTGTCCCCTGGGTCCTGAATCACCTCTTCCATCATTCCTAGCTTATCGCCGCATCTCTTTCAGCAAATCATTTCTAGACTCAATGCAAACGTATAGCAGCACCATGTCAAAGGGAGTAAACTTAACCAAACAACAAACAACCAATGCAAATTTCATGGGTTTACGCAAAAAAAAAAAAAAGATAAAGGGAAACACAACTGCTGATTGTAGCTGCGTAACATTTATTAAGACAACGACTTGATGCGGATACGCCAGGTCTCTTGCATTCAAAACAAGGCAGGCAGCCACTTATACATGAATATGTGCACTGTGTTAAATTACTACAAGACAAAGCTATGGCTTTTGTAAGTACACATGGCAGCACAATGGTGTTTTGTTTTTTTTTTCAAATAAAAGCTTCATAAACTCATCAAGATGGGCTAGAAGAGGTTTAAGTGGGTATATAGTCTCCTTTAATGAAACAAGCTAAAAAAAAAAACTCAAAAGAGTTTATGGCACCAATTCCATTCAATGTGCTTTCTACTCGCATCAGGACCCAGTAGGATGATGATTAACATGTTCATTTGCATTTTACAACAGGACTAACAGGCACGGTATAAACCGAAAAAAAACAAAAACAATAAAATAACATAAAAATAGCACTAAAGAAAAATCCCAGACTAAATCAATGCTAAATCACGACTGTAGTTTGAGGTATTGTGGGTATAACAGGAACATTTGACTATTTTTTCATCCGCTTTTTTGTTGTTTTTTTTTTTTTTTGTCTTTTTTTTTTTTTGTTTCTTTGTTTTGGGAATAGCATAGCGTAGAAATCACATTAACAAAAATTGATCACAAAAAAAAAAAAAAAAAACCTACCAAAAGAACCAAAGTTGTCAATAATATCATAATTTTCTATGAGAAAATTAAAACCTATTACATGGCATTGTATTGACATTTCATATAAACAAAACCAAAAATAGCAGCAAAACAAGACAAGAGAAAGAAGCATGTCTTTTTCTTTTTTGTTGTTTTCCATTTGAAAGTTTCATACTTGCTGGAAATCCCTCCATAGCAGCTAAATATGAGGAGTGTCTTCTCCCAGGTTCTCCTCTTAAGTTATTCCTCACGGTACAAACGTCTCAGTTCTGCTTTAACTCTTTGATGTCCAGCCATCACCCTTTTTTGCCCTCCCTCTACTATCTCTAACATCTCTCCTCCTCATCTTCCTCCCCATTTCCAGAGATCCACAAGACAAACTGACATCTCTGGGGTTTGTGCAAAATCTACTTGAAGCCACAACTTTTGTTTTAACAATAACTAGACCAGAGTACATCAACTCGGAAAAAAATACTTTAACTATGGTGTCACGAGTTAGCAACTAGCGGGTCATTCCACATACTTCAAACATAGGTGCACTTGGGCGTTCGTGCATACTGGCCTTAAAGAGGGGAACTGAAAAAATAAATAGTTCTTAATCTTTGATTTAACATCGTAGTGTATCTAGCGCTCTACATGCGGTCTGTTGGATCGCACCTCGAACGTTCCCTAGCATCCGTCCGTTCTGGCAGGAGGATCGGGTAATTGCGGGCTTCAACGAGCAAATATCTTCTCAATGTCCCCCTCTTCTCTTCTCCTCTCTCTAACAGACCACTAACACCATAGATAAAGAGACCTGCTCCGTCCTCCATTCCATGCCTTCCCCCCATTGTTTTAACAACTGTGGATTTCTTTCTTTTTTCTTTTTTTTCTAAAAGTCAGCCTTAAACGACGGACTGAAAGTGCTTTTTTTCTTTTTTAAATGGAATGGTTTTAGATAATACATGAATCTAAACAAAAAAAGCAGACTGTGGACTGCACTGCAAGCTTAGCCGGGGGAAGCAGGTACAACATAAGCTTATTGTGTCATGGCAGTGATGACGATATACATTATTAATGGCAGTGAAGGCAACGATTCAAAGAAATGTTTCCGTCTGGCCTCAAGTTAGAACCTCAGCCCCTGGCAATCCACAGCCTTCTAGATCATAACAAAAATACATGCGTAAAAAATATACTAAGGTTACATAAACCATTTTGGAAGAGAAGAGAATCTTGTTAGGGAATCTGTCTAGGAATTATAATAAAGTGACTAAAGGCATAGCAAGCGGGGATTATATTTACACGGCTAGGCTGCAGAAAAAGCAGGGAGCACTCGTAGCAAGTGTAACAAGGTACTATCTATGAGAGAAAGACACTGGAGACACAAATAACGTCTCTTCTCTTTCAAAAATAGCTTCTGACACACTTGAAATAAAAATACCCAGCATTGTCGTTTCAGTGACAAGTTGGGGCGAGTCACAACTACTGTTGTCGTTTATACAATTTTAAAATCCTATATCTTTTTCACTTGTTTTATTTTTGACTTAGGACGTAGAGGAGGGCCGAAGGGCAGAATTGAGATTTCCTTTCATTCCCTGTCCTCCACTGGTGGTCCTGGCCAGCGATAGCCCAATCGTCAAAACCACAGGGGATGCCGCTCAGCAGTCAACAGTTGGGGCGTGCTGAGGGGCAAGTTGTCGAGGTATTGGTCGGATGGTGGGGTGCAGGTGTGAGCCCATTTTCCATTTGTCCCATGAAGCCTTTGGCCAAAGCCCATACCCAACAGAAACAAAGACGAAGAGATTCATCATCGCACACAAGATGAATAGCGATCCGTTCAGATATTAATGTCTCTGACGTCTGTGGGGGTGCAAGAGAGGTCCACGTCTTCCTCCACTCTTTTGGTCTCTGTGGAGATGTTGTGCTGCTGAGCTTGTCTGAGACTAGATTCCAGCAGGGACTCGATCTGCTCCTGACACGATCGCAGACAGTCCTTCGGAGAGAGAAAAACAGGGCGATTAGCAACAATGACAACGACATATCTTCGGTGGTGTTATATATACGGAAGGCGGAACACTTACAGGGTCGCTTCTGATGACTTGTGAGAGGAAGTTGGTGAGGTTCTGGGACGAGAGGCAACTGTCGTTGCTTTTGAGGTACAACCCCTGCACTGCTGCTGCAACGCTGCCAGCCGCGATCATGGATGGAGGGCTTGCGATGAAGTTGACATCTTCAAGAAAGAAAAAAAAACAAAATTAACAACCATGGTTTGAACTCTGTAAATTCTCAAAAAAGATAGCCGCCCAAAGAATAAGAGGATAAGAAGCTAGGGTTGGGATTGAGCTCGTAATGAAGCATAGCATGACTATAATGAGAGCAGGGTTGGTAGGAGACAGTCCGTGACATTTGGGGCCCCGACACCATTCTGCAGCAGGGCTCAAAGCCTTTGGGGGGAGGCAGAGGACTTTGCTGTAGGTCCTGGGCAAGCTGCCCCCTACAGCAGCCTTCTCTTTCCCAAAACGTCCCATAAATCATGCCTCTATGCGTACGTTGACACTAAAAGTGCATAGAAATCTTAAGGTTTCCAAGATATCACTTGCTCAAAACGGCTTCATAACCTGAACGGCCCCTCACGGACAATAAGAGGAGCTTATAAATCAATGCCGCCTCTTTCCCCCATACTCTCACTCTGCGCTTCGCCCACACATGACGAACAGAGAAATACAACCGCCTTTCTTATAGGAAGTCATCTAGCATTGCTAGCTCAGGGACGAGAGGGCAATTGTCAAGACAAATTGAGCATAAAGGCACGGGAGCCTTCACCCCAGCCCATTCATTTCATTCAGCAGCGCCCACCCCCTTCCAAGCACCTATCCAACCACACTCTCCCTGGCTGAGATCCCAGGCTACTTCCCAAAGAAATGCAGGTCATAAACATAAAAGGGGAACGAGCTGCGTTGATACCCACCATGTAAATGGAGGGACAAAAAAGAGTGGGGAATATACCGGAGCAGTTCCTTCCTGAAGCATTACTGGCTTATTCTAGCAGGTGGTAAACTGACTGCTGTAGGTTGTGCAACAATGATGCGTATAGGCAAAGAATTTGCAGGATAGCATCTGAGCACATGCTCTCAATCAAAGAGACCTGGACATCAAGACGTCTAGACATGGGAAAATATCAGGTTACAAAGCCCTTTCTGCAAGAAAATGCATCAAAAAACAGCTTCCTCTTTTTGATTCACATGCGCTGCGTGCATAGCAGTGGTGTCGTGAAGCAGGCAGGGCTTCTCAGGAGCCGTGGTGCAGTTACAGCAATCACCACAAAAGGAAACAGACTTCCTCTCTCTTGCAGAGGCTCACACTGGTTTACAGTAACTGCGAGTGAGGAATTAGGACAAGCGAGATGGCTCTTTCCATTGCAATAAAGCAGTCTGCCTGATAGCAAAGTACTGGGTGAGGTCAGGGGAGGGTCTTCAATGCATGTTCGCAACAAAGCGCTCAATACTTTTGCTTGGTCAGCAATATTTATACTAAGGCAAATTCTCCTAACCCAAATGAAACATTATTAATAAAACCAAATTGAACATACCTGTTGCACAGAGGGCCACAAATGTCTGGGCGTGCTTGCGTAGTATCTGCTTGGAGCTCTGATGTATAGGCAGTTTGGCGAGGAAATGTTCAATGAAATCATGTGGTGTGACTGAGGCCAGATCCCACTTCAGTTTATTTAGCGCCAGCAGTTCCATTTGCTGCGAGGGAGACATAAAAAGGCCCAAGTTTACATAAAGGCGCATTTTCCATATACGATTTTACACTCTTTGACCGCTAGATGGAGATGTCGATTAATTGCACGGTTGAGCGAGGCCTACACTCAATTAGCGGACACATAAAAAAGTACAAAGAAGTTTGTAACATGCGCGTCTATGTTTATGTCTGATGGGTGGCTTTACATTTGCAGACCAATCCAATTATCTGATAAAGATTTGTTATCCAAAAGATGCACGTATACACATCTTTGAGCAATATGTCGTTACGTGCATGACTTTAACTGACATTAGTTATGTACTGTAGGAAAACAGTATTTAGCTGTAAAATATGAAGTATTGAATAATTACCAATAATTCGCCGGGGCGGACGGAGTTGTCCGTGTATATGCACAACTTTTCTGCTGTTAGGGGCACAGTCTCTTTCATCTTGGAGGCCAAAAACATACAAGTTGCTCCTAACAGCTGTAATCTGGTCTTTTTGGTGGGCTCCACGGATAAAAACCTGTCCAGGTAGTTCATAGCCAGCGGAAAAACTTCCTCTTCGCATTTCTGTTCTTCACAGACCTTTAAAGAAAATAAAGTACATATATTAAAACAAAGATCTCGGAAGAATTTGCTGCTTTCCTTTCTAAATATGCGGTAAGGATCGAAGAAAACGTATATTTTGGGGAACGTGCATTAAATAAACGAAGGGAAATCATTTCGCTTTCATCTTATGGAGTTACCCCACGTGTTTAGCATCTGCTGAGTCGTGCATTTGCACTAGAAAGGGTTAAGTTAGAAAAGAGACTTTTGCGAAAGCTAAAAACAGCACTTAGTCAGTTAGTTGATATAAGTATAAAGTATTGGACAAAGTATAAATATTGCAATTTGCTGATGATGCTAGCGGTCGTTGCTTTCCGAAGCAAAAAGGTGGCGTCCAAGCTAGGTTCAGGAAACAATTTTCTAGTTCGTCATCTTTTCAAAAAATATTTAAAAATATACGAAAATTGTTTCGCGCGACTTAAAGCACATGTAAATGTTGGGTAACGCATGCTTTATTGGATTAAAGCAAAATCTTTCGAATTCAGTGACAAAAACGATGCGAAACGAATTGAATTCTAAAGCCCCAACATACAAAGAGGAGCATGCGACATTTGCGAGAAGCGGGTGTTTCAAAAATTAATATAAATTATTCCAAAGCATTAATTCCAATGTTAAACATTTGTAAATCCGAATCATTCGATGGGGAATATAATCCGAACATTTATATTGCGATACTGAATTTAGAAATTAAAAAAATATTATATTTTCAGACCGTCGTGCAGGAGGTCTAAGGCAAACTGAAACAAAACTTTTACGATACAAATATTACGTTTCCTTGCAAAAATGAGGTTTTAATGATACCTGTGATTTAAAGGACAACTAGCAAGCGTCTTTACCCAAGTGATGTCAATAATTTTTCCATTTTAGAATTCAGAGATATAAAAAACTTAAGCAAACGACAACAAAGATGGCGTATAATAGGCTACTGGCACGAGTGAGAATGCATACGTGTACATTGGTATTAAATTGAAATAAAATATAAATGCATTAATATTTTCTTTAGAATAGTAAGAAACGAAACGTATAAATGAAGAAAAATAATCGATTTCAATAAAAATACGATAGCGGAAACCACGGTAAACGTCCCAGGTCTAGGATTGATATTACTTTCGCAATAAAACATTATTTTTTACGCAAAATAATCACCAATAATAATCGGGCAGCATATTTCCGCGTGATTATTCTTCGATGGATAACAATGCTGAAGAACTCAGGTTACATTTAAACATATTTAGCATTTATCAAACAGTTCTCGGGGTCCAAAGAGCAAGAGCAGAACCATCATGAGGCAAACTTGTGTAGCTAATACACACAAAAAAATACAACAATTATCCAAAACAAACCTCGAGCATCCATGTGGCGACGATTTTCCTCATTTTAGGTAATATTTCTTTCTGGACGCACTTGAAATAATTTGGTGATGGAAGATAGTTTTCCTCTGCTTTGAGCATTGTCTGTAAAACTCGGTCATTCAACAGGTTGCTGTCTTGGTAAGCTCTTCTAATGGTATCCACTTCACAGCAAAACAACTGGTGTTCCATGTCTTCAGCGGTGCCCGAGGTTTAGCGGTGACTAAAAGTAAGAAAACTGGATCTCGTGTCGGACACTGGTCCCGTGGATGCTTTGCTGCCTCTGCTGAACCCTCTAAAACTCTCGCTGCAGCTCCGCTTGACAAAACTCCCCTATGACGTGACTGTTGTTAAGGGAAGATCAAAGCAGCAGCGAGCCTGTGAGAGAGCGAGAGGCTGTCTGCTCAGGGCGGAGGATCAATCTTAAAGAACTATCTTCTCTCGAGCTTGGGCTCCTTCCTTTAGCAGTATGGAAATAGGAGGTCCTATGCCGGGTGACTAGTGACCAAGGAGAATCGGTGGGGGGTGCAAGGGGGCAGGCTGCTAGTGTTGTGGGTATCGGGGGTGGAAGGACGGGGTAAAAGGGTCTGAATATGTGTATTGGTGAAGTTGTATTGGTAGGGGGCGGTATAATAGCCCAAATCAAGGTGCATTGAGAAACTCGGTGCGCTCAGAACCCAAAGTTTTATTCATGTCAAATTCAAAGTCTATGTTAACAACTGTTTTCTGCTGAGAGACCCTTTTAGACTGTTTGAAATCTTTATGACTGAACTAGCCCACGGTACGGTCACTTTATGAAGTTTTATGTTAAGAGTAATTTATGCATAAACTCGATTGGGGTTTCCGTCGGCTATATATACGAGACAAATGTGTGGTCTGGCGTGAAGAAAAAAAAGCAAAGTCTTTTGGGTTACCCTAAAGAAGGAAGCACAAATTATCCTAAACCAATGAACGAGAACGCCTGTTGCCAGGCAGAAATGCGGCACTATAGCTTTAATCTAAAAACTCCTCGTGCAGATAAATAAAGTGCAAAATATTCAGTATAACTTTACGAAATCTCAGGAGAGGTATTCCACGTATCATTCTAACTTAATAACGAAGTATAGCTCGTGAAGTTTCAGCAAAATGTTTATTTATCTCAGTAGGCTGCATACTTGCTGAAAAGTGTCATTGCGCCTTTTAAAATAGTGAATAACAGTGTTCCCCCTTTTCAAGAGTTCTGGGTTGTCTATGGAGTTTAGACAGACCATCTGCGCATAGCGTTAACAACACAAATTGCTTGATAGAGTTTGATCAAATAGGGGCGCTCTCACTTTAAAGAACCTCACTGCTGTAGCTTCAGGATGAATTGAAGCTTTACAAATTCCACACATTCCACCTTCAGTACCGTAAAACAAGTAATTTGGTTGTCCCCAAAAACTATGGAGTTAAGACAGGAGCTATCAAAAAGAAAGAAACAAATTCTTCATATTGCACAGTTGTTTTTTTATTAGTTGTTTATATTTTTTTATAATATATATCAGCGACAAACTTAATTATATTGATTATTTTTAATAACCTGCAAGTAAACATTAGTTCACTTGCCCTTTGAGATCCAATGATACTTAATCCTTTATTACTATTATCCTGTATATCTTTTATAATTAAGGCTATTTTAAGCGTCCATATTCAGAACATGCATCTGAGAGCAATAACTAAATATAATACATATTGTATGTTATACGTAACTTAATAAAAACATTAGGAACTTTTCAAGTATGAACAAAGTGAACACTCTTCAAGAAAAAAAAATGGACGAATTTGTTACTCACGGCTATCATAATAACAATAAAAACAACAAAAGACCTAATAATAATAATAATAGTAATCTAAAAAAATCTCACAATGCTCTCACAATCATTTTCTAAAAACGCCTTTTTGGCACTTTTTCTCCTTGATTTTTCATCTATCAATATTGAACTGTCAAAAGTTGTTGCAGGAAAGTTTCGAACTTATCCTATCGTAAAAAGAAAGGAAATAATTCCTGATTGCTTTCTTGGGTTACAAAAGTGTTGCTAACAATGAATGACCGACCATGTGAGTTTTTACATGTACTTCTATCAACCTAAATACGGTAGAAAGAGTAGGAAGTTGTAGTGATGCGGTCCAATCGGAAATCGCTCTCTTCTGTCTGCAGTGCAGAGTGTGTGCATGTAGCCTGCATTTCAGGTTCCACTGCACTCTAGTTAAAAACTAAGTTAGATAACTAAATATGAACAAGTATCTCAATTGATTAGATGTTTATTGTGGATTACTGATGCAGTTTGTAAGTTATTGCAAGTGACTGAAAATATCACAAGGAACCCGAAATCTTTAACACATCATGTTTTCTTTCACCTCAAAGAAAACAATTGCCGTCGGTTCGGAGGAAATTAAATTAATCTGATTATTGAGTAGACCTATGATAGTGAGCTTCTAATTTGCTGAGGACCCTTGCAGCTAAGAAAGTTTAAGTGGTTAACTTGCATGACAATGAATGCAAGCTATACTGCACTTTTAATTTGTATGAGGTTCATGGGAACTTGGAAACATTGGATTATTAAATCGGTGACTTTTGGGCTTTCAAATAATTTAAAATGAATAGATATTCGTCTAAAACACACACACACACACACACACACACATGTTGGTTTTTGTGATTTATGAGGACTCTCTATAGACGTAATGATATTTATACCGCACAAACTGTATGTGGTATTGTCCTACACTGACCCTACACCTAAACCTACCCC
>JAUMHQ010042106.1:0-11559 GCA_032361165.1 Enteromius paludinosus | reverse complement strand
TTAAGATAGTGAGCTTTTCTGATTAAAACTATTCAGACGTGAGTTTTGAGCAGTGAAGGGTAGTGCTTGTTGTGTGTTGTGTCTCCGATCACGAATGGTTATATCATTGAATGAGTATGATTACACTGAACGCATAAAAACGTTATCTAGAAATGAGTTCCTTCATGAGCATTTTACAATCCGTTTTGATAAAACTATTGTCCTATCACATACAAACAGACGGAATGTTTCGGGAGTTTAGTACAAAGAATACACATGCTTATAAGATGTATGTGCTTTTATTTTGAAAGTCTGACAGTAATCAGTGTTGAGCACTACTGTAAACATAGCCCTTCCTGCTGAAAATGTTGGAAAAAGTTTAATACATGAATTAAAAGTAATTAGTAACATTAATAAAGTTACACTACTATTACATTTTACCTTGTTATCTGTAGCCTAGTCTGATTATTTGTGTGTTTTTATTTGTCCTTTTTTAGGAGAAATATTTAAGATTAAGTTATTGGAATGGGGGAAAATATCAAATATGCATAAAATGTGGTGATCTGGTAAATTTTAAATTGCACAGACAATGCATAAAGTACATGATTTACTTCCCAAAAGAAAGATAATGACCTTATATTTAAAAGAAAGGTAAATAAAAATATTCTAAATATTCTAGAAATAAATATAATATATAAATAATATATAAATAGTAAATAATATATAATTAATGTAGAAATAGATCTATACTGTTTCTGACAAAGGGTAAAATAGTGCAATAACAAAGAACTATGAATGTGTAAAATAAAAAATAACAATAGAAATAAATAAATAAATGAAATATTGGCAAAGGAATAAATCACAAAATGAATCATTTGTACATGAAAGAATTGTACTGATTTATGAAAGTTTAATTCTTAGTTCTTAAGATATTTTGTCTCGTTTTGTATAGATTGAATTTATGAGATGATGTTTATTATGAAAATGGTAGAATGTTTTTTTTTTATAAAAACCCATAGCTTCATCATCATTTTTGTAATTTTTTTAACTGCTAAAAGCATCTATTCTAAACCATCCAATCAATACCCATCCATAAATGGAATGTATAATGAAAACCAACACCAAGACCAGGCTAACGCACTGCAGAAGAAATAAAGCACAATTCAAAATGAATTACGATCATTAACACAACTTTGTGAAAACTGGTTGCCATGACAACTCATTCCATACAATACAAACAGAATCTGCATAATCCTGCAGTAAAACAACTTAAATGTGATGATGTAATACAAAACCGATACAAAATATTCTGCACATGAGAATGCGGATATGAAACATAACTAGCAGAACTCGCTTATGAGCTCTTAGAAATAGTTAAACTATTTATATGCAAATGTGTTGATGATTTTCTCAGAGCTGCCAAACTCATTTACTTCCCTCCTCACAAACAAACCAGCCTGCTCTCAATCATGTCCTCCTCTGCCCTATTTCCTGCAAAGCTCGTGTTCATCGCTTTCATTTCAGCTTTATTTATATATGCTTAATTCTGCTGTTTTACATGACAAACATATGACAGAAATCAAATAAACAGAGGAAAAATACTAGATTAAACCCAAATGTATGTTGCTATTTTATTTTGATTAATTAAAGTTAATTTTATTTCAAGTAATACTTTATAACATGACCCATGATGAAAAAATGACCCAAACCTTACTTTTTAATGAGATTCACTCAGTTAAGTGAATAAGTGAAAAATAATAGTAATATTAATAATAGCAACCACAATACAATTCACAACTGAGTGACTGTAATTATTATATATATATATATATCTTTTTTATATTTACTTATATATTATTTTATAATTTTTTTTTTCTTTGTCAATATTTGTTTTTTTTGTGTGTGTATATACACACACACACACACACACAAATACATTTTAGTCTTTTACTTGACTGATTTTGCTGGCAGATGTTTAACCTCAACTGCAGATGGCTTGTCCTCTACTCGTGTCACACGCTTCATTCAGCGACGGCTCTCAGGAGAGAAGTGTGTCTGACAGATAACACTAACAATGAAGCAGGACAAATCCACGCAGATCTTTATTTAAACTCAGCAGCTGTGAAAGAACAAGCAGCCGCCGGATGAGACACAAACTGAGACACAAATAACTCTCAAGAGCTGTGTTTTATCATCAGGACATCGCATTGTGATTCTTACTGTGTTCTTAGAGCTCATTAACCAGTTGCTTGGAAGAAAAAGTATGGATTTTAATTTCAATAGCAAATAGTCATTTTTGATATTATTTACATCACACTAAAGTTTTTACTAATATTTAGATTTTTTTGAGTTCTTTTAAACCTTCACTTTTCATTTTTGTAACGCTCAGTAACTGGCGAGAGACAGGAGGTAAGTGAAACACTGGTATTTATTTAAACAAAATCACTTGGCATACAGAGCCATAAAGGAAATTAGCAAATGAAACAAAGCAGGTAAATAATGCAACTCAGTCTTTCTGGAGATCTCCGGATTGCCACTCAAGCCACTCTGGCAATTAAAGGGTCAATAGCTTCAACGGTTTAGGCAGGGGCAGAGTTTCACAGTATTCGTGACAGGTAATTCAGTGAGCTGGATACACAACAATCTCCTGATCGTACATCATAGATAGGACCGGTAAGTAAAGGGTGAGTATTCTTACAGGTGCAGGCAGATGGCAGTGTAACCGAGGTAGTTACCTCGAGCTCAGCCAACAAGCTTCTGAACTGCATGGCTTTTATCCAGGGTAGGTGATTGCACACAGGTGATTCTAATCACTAACTAGGTGCTTACGATCGGGTGAGAGTGGCTGCACTGAGATCAGTGACTGCTGACTGTGAGGAGTGTGACATCATGCCTCCATCCGGAAAGGTGTGTCCTCGCACCGTAACAGGAGGAATACAATAGCGAGGGAGGACTGGGTGGGCACTCTGGAGGTTTGGTAGCCACCAGTGGTCGTGGTGGATCAGGAGCTGGCTAGGGTCATGGTGGATCAGGGGCCTTGGGTGGCCGTGGCGGATCAGGATCCACATGAGGCCAAGGTGGATCTGGAGCTGGCAGAGGTCGTGACGGATCAGTATCTACATGGGGCCAGGGTAGATCTTGAGCTGTGAGAGGCCATGGTGGATCACGGGCTGCCTGCGTCCATGGCGGATCAGGGACTGCCTCTAGTAGCGGTGGTGAAAGGGTTGCCTAGTGGCTGTGGTGACTCAAGGGCAGCCTCAGGGGAACCCTCTGGCAGCGCGCACTTTGGAGGGGGCTCATGAAGCGCGCACTCTGGAACTGGGATTGGCACTCCCGCCTTGATCTGGGGGCTGGAATCGGGATCGGCACAACCGGCCATAACCTGGGGACTGGAATCGGGATGGGCTCTCCTGGCCGAGACCCCGGAACGGGGATTGGCACTTCTGGCCGTAAACTATGAACTGTATTCTGGAATGGCTCTCCTGGCCACAAATCATGAACTGGATCGGGGTTTGGCTCTACCGGCCGTGACTCAGGAACTGGGATCAGCTCTGGATCAGCTCTATCGGCCGTGACTCAGGAAATGGATCTAGGATCAGCTCTACCAGCCGTGACTCAGGAACTGGATCGGGGATTGGCTCTACTGGCTGTGACTCAGGAACTGGATCCAGGATCGGTTCTACTGGCTGTGACTCTGGAACTGGGATCAGGATCGGCACCTCTGGCCACAAACTAGGAACTGGAACCAGGATCGGGACTGGCACTGCTGGCTGAGATGAATAGATTGGATTTCCCACCTCCTCGACAGTCAATGAGTAACCTCCCAACAATAAAGCTTGATCTAGAAGCCTAATGAGGGAGCCTGGGATGTTGGTCAGGGAAACCCGTTGGGCCAGAACCTTAAAAGGTCAATAACTTCAGAGTTTCACAGCATTCATGACAAGTAATCAGTGACTTGGATACACAACAATCTCCTGATCGTACATCATAGATAGGACAGGTAGGTAAAGGGTGAGTATTCTTACAGGTGCAGGCAGAGGCAGTGTTGTACAGCGATCGTGACAGGTAATGCAAAGACACAGTTCCACAGCGAGCTCCTGATTGCGTCTCATCAAAAAGACAGAGGTAAGTAAAGGGTAAGTATTATTACAGGCAGAGACTTCCGTGGCAGAGAACAAGATTTCAGCAAGTTGTAACAGGTAGTAGAGGTCTGCATTCGCGGGACCCGACCAGACTTCTTGTGGCGCGGGAATTAATTTCCAAATAAAACGCAGAAGCGGTCGGTAACTCTGGTGTAATTTGAATGACCAGGTGGTCTAACAATATAGTGTTCCCGTTTTTTTTTTCGGAACAGCATATCTGTGATTTCCTCATTCTTACTGAGCACTGGTACAGCCGGAGCTCACTACTCTTACACATGCTGAGGACATGGACCAGTGTTTTTGCGCGTGCATTTTATGTGCATAGTCTGTGCGCGCATCAGAGCGGGCTTTACCAACATGAGCAAACGGAAGAAGCGGTCGGGTGCGGAATAAAACCTTGCGGGAGCGGGCGGGAGCGCGACTAAAAAAATGTATCCCGTGCAGACCTCTAACAGGTAGTTACCTCGAGCTCAGCCAAAGAGCTTATGAACCGCATGGCTTTTATCCAGGGTAGGTGATTGCACGCAGGTGATTCCAATCACTAACTAGGTGCTTACGATCGGGTGACAGTGGCTGCGCTGAGATCAGTGACTGCTGACGGCTTAGCTGACTGTGAGGAGCGTGACTTCTTTAATCTTAGTTTGAGGTTTAGTCATTTTCTTATGCTCGTCATTTTTATTGTTTGTTTAATCTTATTTTATTTCAGAATATTGCCATTTTTAATCGTTTCAAATACGATTTTCTCATAATAATAATAATAATATTAATAAATGTAATAATTTAAATTTAAATAAAAATAATAATTTAATTTATTTTTATTTTAGCTTTAGTTATATTTTGAACTAGATTTTACTTTTTTCAGTTTTACTTTTAGTTTAGGTTTTAGTAATTCTGTTTTTATGTTTTCATTACTTTATTTTCATGAGTTTTTAAAATGCCTTTATTTATTATTATTATTTTTTTTTATCTTAGTCATTTTAGCACTATAACTAAAATATATTTCCCAATTGTTGCCACAAATGTTGTCATTTTTATCTTTTTTGTTAGTTGTAATATTACTATTTCGTTATATTTATTTTTATTTAAGTATGTTGTAATGCTTTTCTAGTAAATTTGTTTAAAACCTATTGTTTATATTAACAGGATTATAGTCACGAGCTGCCGATGCTGTGGTGAAGCGAATCGCTAGCTTCCTTTCAGTGGCACGGAAACACGGGAGGCAAGGATTCTCGGAACACGGATATTTATTAAACAATAAAGAAAAACTGAAACCTAAGCACAACGATACGAACCACAGACAAAGACGCAACTCCAACTTTAACCACGGATAACCAGAACTGAAAAGAGACACGCTTAAATACACAACCTAAATCACAGGGAAACGGACGACACCTGGGGAGACAATTACACACAAAGGAGAGGGGTGGGGTTTACAAATGACATGATAACATGAGGGAAAGAGAATGAAAATACAACATGAAGCACATGGACCTAGACTAGAAACATAAACAAGACAGGTGGAACGCCTGGGGGCGTGACAATTATTTAATTAGTTTTAGTTAATGGTGACGTGAATAAAACAAACTGTGTAAAGTGTAAAGTGTAAAGGTAAAGATTTTTTGTGAATCTCGTGAAGTTTAAATATTTTGTTGTGTAAATGATGAGTTTGAGGAAGAGTGTGTGTTTGAATATGAGCAGGTCTGATGCTGCTACACTCTCGCTGAGCTCCATGGTAACAAATACAGACGGGCTCTCACTGGGGTCGCCACGGTTCCTCCTGGCTCATCACGGCTGCCATGGCAACAGACCAATCGTATGCAAAGAAGACTGTCGCTACCAAGGCAACAGGAAGTTGAAGCATCATCACCATCATCAGAGTCTCTGATATCAAATGGACTGATGAGACACACACACACACACACACACACAGAATCTAACAGACAGATGATGGAGACAGAAAATAATACAACACTGAGCACACAAACTGTACAAGAACTTTAACAATAAAACAAAACAGAATGCTCACAAACAGATGTACACTGAGCATAACACAGTCTACAAAGCTGCTATCTATTCAGCTACATCTGATTATTACTCAAACCTGATCACATAGAGTGAAGGTAACGCTAGAATTATTTTTTTCCGTTATGAAAGATATTGTAAAGCTTGCTCTATTCCCAACCTAGGCTCATTGGAAATGCATGCCTCTTCATACATTTCTGCAAAACTGAAAAACGTACCTATACATACGAATCACTGCAGTTTCCAGTTGAAATTAACACTAGAGGCACTAAAACTCCCACAATGTTTATTCCTTTTCACACAAATGTATGATTTACAAATACATGTTTAATTAATAAAGGCTAATTGTCACACAATTCATTGCAGAAGGTTATGTTATGACTTAAAAATATTTTTAATATCTTGCACGATTTGAAGTTTGATTCTAGTTTAGTACCTTAACTCGGTAGCTCACATGAAATAGTGTTGCACTATTTGCACTAGTTGCACTAGGTGCTGGAAATCTCTGGTTCGGAACAAAACAGTTTGAATCAGTGAAAGGAACTAAAAATAGCATAGCTGCATCAGTGGATATGTTTTTAAATTACAACAATCATGGCCTACTACGGGGTTCCTCAAATCTTACCCTGGAGGTCTGATGCACTGCAGAGTTTAGCTCCAACCCTGATAAAACTCACTTACAGTACCTGTGTTTTCTAATGATCCTTAATACCCTGATTAGCGTGTTCAGGTGTGTTTGATTAGGGTTAGATCCAAACTATGCAGTGCATCGGACATCCAGGGTAAGATTTGAGGAATCCTGGCCTACTAGATAAGGAGCTGGACTTGTAACCCGAAGGTCATGGGTCCAAGTCCCAGGTCCTGCAGGGTTTGTAGGTGGAGGGAGTGAATATCCAGTGTTCTCTCCACCTTCAATACCACGACTGAGGTGAGACCCTTCAAGGCACCGAACCCCCAACTGCTCCCTGGGCGCCCACTGAATTGGGACCCCGTAGGGATGCCAGATGTCTTGAAGCATGGGTTGAGGGCGGAGACATGATGCATACATTTTTTTTCAGTCCTTACATGTGAAATGCAAGGAATACACTATATCGATAAGATATGGATAGAAGTGAAGGGAAACACAGCCTTCATGTTCCAGAGATCGGGTTGCGGGTGCAATCTCTCCTCAAGGGGATTTTCCAAGGAGGGGCTGCCGCTAGGTTGGTAAACCAGGTCAGGGAGGGCCAGTATGGTGCTAACAGCAGAACCCGCTTCTCGTCCTCCCTGATCTTACACAGGGTCTGCGCAAGGAGGCTTACTGGGGGAAAGGCGTGATTGGGCCCCGGAGTCCAGCTGTGTGTCAACGCATCCCTGCCGAGGGGCACCTCGTCGAGGGAGTAGTACAGCTGGCAGTGGGAGGACTCGGGGAAGCAAAGAGATCTATCTCAGCTGGACTACCTCAAGTCAAGTCAAGTCAAGCTTTATTGTCATTCCGCTACATGTGTGGACATACAGTGGAACAAAATGTTGTGTCTCGCAGGACCACGGTGCTATATAAATGCATGTAAACATAAATATGAACCTAATACACTAGATGTAGAAACAATTTTTTAAAGCTATACATGTAACTCTACATATACTATAAATAATTGACTATACATACACATAATCTAAGACAGACTATACAAGTACTTTACATGATAACTGTGCATGGTAATGTGCAGAGGAGGTATAGTAGTGCAAGCAGAGGATTTATTAGGTCTTTGTAACATGTTAAGTTAGTAGAAAAGTGTCTGGTGCATATAGAGATGAAAGAGTGCGTTACTACAGGTGATTTGTAAAGTCCACTCACCTGAGTGTTGTGCACCCAGAGGTGCAAAATTTGTGTTGTTTTTTTTTTTTACGTATTTCAGAGGGGGGTGAGGTGGTTGGAATTGAGGGCTCTCACAGCCTGGGGAAAAAAGCTGTTGAGCAGTCTTGCAGAGCGGGCTCTGATGCTCCTGTAGCATCTTCCTGATGGCAGGAGCTGTAAGAGATGATGTGAGGGGTGGGTGGGGTCCTTCACGATACTGGTGGCTTTACCTGAGCATCGTGCAAGGAAAATGTCCAGAAGGGAGGGGGCATTTGCTGATGATCTTTGCGGCTGTGTTCACTGTCCGTTGTAGGGTCTTGTCGTCAGCAGCACTGCAGTTCCCGTACCAGACAGTGATGCAGCTGGTCAGCACGCTCGCAATGGTTCTCCTGTAGAAAGTGGTGAGGATGGGTGTAGGGAGACTTGCCCTTTTCTGCCGGTGGAGAAAATGTAGGCGCTGTTGTGCCTTCTTGGAGAGTGATGTGGTGTAGGTGGTCCAGGTGAGATCCTCAGTGATGTGCACCCCCAGGAATTTGGTGCTGCTGACTCTCTCCACAGCCGAGCTGTCAATGGTCAGTGAGGGGTGGTCAACAGAGTTCCTCCTGAAGTCCTTCACAACCTCCTTTGACTTACTCACATTGAGGGACAGGTTGTTTGCACCACACCACTCAACCAGCTGTGCCTCTTCATCTCTGTAGTGTGTTTCATCGTTGTTGCTGATGAGACCTACCACCGTTGTGTCATCAGCCAACTTGATGATGTGGTTGGAGCTGAACTTGGCTATGCAGTCGTGGGTCAGCAGCGTAAAGAGCAGCAGGCTGCCGGCACCCAGAAACGCACAGTCAGATCGACATCTTGAAGAACACCTTTCCAACAGTAAGAAAATTGCTCTTTTGTGCAACCTGGTTTGCCCAGGGAGAACTTCTAGCGGCACGCCGTGCACTCAGTGGTCGAGGTCTCGCTGGTAAGCAAAAAGCTGGCTTTGCTCAGCCTTTAAAAAGGCTACCAGCCCACGGGTCTCGTTATCAAACGCCCAGTCCTTGCCGACAACAATGGAGGGAGCATGAACTCGCAGGAACTCTGGATTTTCTCCATCGTCTTTTGTCCTTTCAGCAGACTCGACAGCATACACAGCGAGGCTCCGAAGAGAAAAGCTGCAAGTGCATAACATTTGTGCCCTCTTATACTCACGTAGTGATAAGGTGCACCTAGCTGCAATTAAATGCATGCCAGTATTCATTTACCTTTTCTTAATACATGAAGCGATTGGTCTCTCATGCGAGTTCCCCATATGTAAAGTCCGAGTAACTCGACTGAAGGGGAACTGCATTCAAAATACAATTACTGTTAGATGTTTGTGCCAGAGAACTGTGTGTTTTGTTTAGGGTTTGTAGATTTGGTGTGTTTCACCAGTCAGCTTTTACAAACTGTGTGAATAGAGAAGAGTGTCTGTGTGAGCAGATGAAACAAATCTGTAATAACCTTGGATCAGCCTCTCTTGTGGTACTGATCCAAATATTTCTGATAGTATTTGTATAATTCATCTTTCAGTGAACAATTTAATCAGGTTTTTGTTTCTGTCATACTGAGACTGCCCTTGTGAGAATATCTTTATAGCAGCTGATTCAGGGCTCCAATCTACAGTATTTGTAAATGCTGTGGGTCAAGCTTCCGCTGTCATCCACAGGTCCAGCTATTTTTAGCTGTACAAAACAATTCATTTTGCTGCTTGATATTGAAAACCAATGTGTCCTATCCTGTTATCTGAATGCATTATCTTAATTATGAACACTCTGCCTTGTAATGCAAACAGTTTTACCATCTACTGCACATTGTTTTTTTCCTCAATATTAACCCATAGCGTCTAACAAACTGGAAGCCTCAACCATAGACTTACAGTACTTCCGCGTTCAGGAAAAAGGTGGATATTAACTCTTTTTAATTTAACTTACGTATTTGTTACAAGTTCCATTGAAATTCTATTAGATAGACAGCAGTCCATTAGAATTGTAGGAACTTCTTCAGCTGGGTTCAAATCTTATCTCTCAGGTCATACTAAATTTGTTAATCTAGACCAGTTTAAATTGAAGTCCTCACATATTACTACAGGTTTCTCTGTTTTTTAACTACTTTTAACATACACTCCTTCTTGAACTCTTAGATCATCATCTACATTATCTTTAGTTTCTTTCATCTGGTTTCTTTTAGCTACGCTGCTCCTTATCTCTGGAATTAACTGGAATTATTCATAACAGTTACTCTCTTCCTATTTTCAAATCTCGTTTGAAGATGCATCTTTTTAAGCAGAACACGGCTAATCATTTTCGATAATTCCTCAAGCTATGAATGTGGGCTTTGAACTTTATTGTGGATTGTGAACTGTTTTATGCATTATATATATATTTTGTAAGGTGTCCCAGAGTAAGGCCCCTGTAAATAAAATGTCTAATGTCAGCAGAGGAGATGGAGGAGAAATAGTGTTCTGTGGGTAATGAGGAAATAATTGGAGAGCCTACGTGGAGGCTGGGAGTGAACATTTGCTGAGGTCTTAGGAACCTCAGCGGAGGTGTGGCGGGAAGAGTAATTTTCGGTGAAGGTTAGGAAATGTGCGGGGAGCCTACGCGGAGGCTGGGAGTGAAAACCTCCGCGGAGGTTTAGGCACCTCAGCGGAGATGGTAAGGGAGAAATAGCTTTCAGCGGAAAATAAGGGAATGAATAGAGGGCCTATGCTGAGGCTAGGGGTGAAACCTTTACGGAGGTTTAGGCGCCTCAGCGGAGGTGGTAAGGAAGAAATAATTTCAGCAGGGAAGGTAGGGGAGCCTACGCGGAGGCTGAGAGTGAAACCTTTGCAGAGGTTTAGGCAGCTCAGCAGAGGTGATTGAGGAGAATTAGTATTCAGCAGAGAATGAGGAAATGGGTGGAGAGCCTACGCGGAGGCTGAGCATGAACCTTCGCGGAGGCGATAGGGGAGAATAAGCTTTCAGGGGGGGGCAGCGTCTGTGAAAAGCTGGATGTCAACGGGGTTGGCTAGGCAATCTTTGTAGAAAAACGAATGGCCGTTCCACTGGGAAAGGAAGGAGACCCAGAGTTGTAGTTCATTTAGGCAGGTGCCTTGCAGGGTGAGGGAATCCTCTAAAGCTGGAACTGAAGAGGCTAGGGTTAGTAGGTGGGAAATGAGGGGTCTGCCTTGCAGGATGATATGCATGGCGAAGTTTAGGTGCCCTAAAACTGAGAGGAGTTCTCATTTAGAGCAGTGTCAAGCTTTTCTTTGGGGAAGGGGAAGCTTAGAATGTTTGGGAGTCGAGGATAATGCCCAAAAATTCGATGCTTGTGCTGGGGCCCAATGTTTTTTTTTTTTGGCTATTGGGATCCCTAGATGATTGAAAACTTTAAGGATGGTAGACAGGTTGAGGAAATCGTCGAGGAGGTGGATGAGGTGGTGTATTTGATAGTGTCACATCGTTTCGTTCACCTGCTCCAGAAACAACAGCCACCACAAGCACAAAGCACTCAGTCACCAGATCATTATCGCCTGATTACTAGCACCTGTCACATACCAATCAACCTCACTATAAAGGATCA
>JAUMHQ010042105.1:0-11568 GCA_032361165.1 Enteromius paludinosus | reverse complement strand
AATGCAGAGCACTAATTCCTAGTATGGGAAACCATACCTGGCCACTTGTCACTTCCTTTCCTTTCCTTTCCTTCCTTTCCTTTCCCACTATTAACCAGACGCTCATTAGCATACACATTATTAGTGTCTTATTCTACATGAGGACAGTGGCTTATCAAATACTGTACTTGAACTAATGTAGTTTATTTGCTCAGTTTTTGCTATTACGTAGATAAAGTTTATTGAAGGAAAACACTTTGTTTGAGTAAGTACTGTATATACAAGGTGTGTATTTTATAGAGAACCAGTTCAAGAAAGAATAATTAGCTTTTTGAGTTAGAATAACTGAATATGAAATTCGATTGGTATGACAATTAGACATTAGACTTGTACTCTACACGCTAATACACACTATATAGACGGTCACGCAGTGCTGATGCTGTTAATGTTAACAGTTTGAGAACAAAGTATAGTAAAAATAATTAGCATGGGATTTTCACACTTTCACAGTCAGAAGGACGAGAGAAACGTGGATTGAGGATTGAGAGGAGACACATGTATGGACACAGTAATCCGGAGGATAAACGGAGAACTGAACACCACTAATAAAGGGTAGCTAATGAGGGACAGACAGGTGAAGATGATCAACTAATAATCTAATTAAATGAAGACAGGAACATGAGGCCAAACAGGAACTGAAACAGTCCAGAATCACAGTGTGTCAATGCTTTTAAAATGCTGGAGATTCTTTGGTGTTGTTGTTAAGATGTCTTAATATAATATTAATGGATGAAAAGGCAGTGTGTGCATTTAAATAGACTTTTGAAAAGAGCACATTTCTGACAGAAAAAACGTCAATATTCAGCTGTTATTAAAAGTGTTGCTTTAAAAAACCTGCTCTTGATTTGAATGTGTTGACTAATTACTTGATTATAATGTATCTGTAGTGTTTTATTCGTTACATTCAACAGTACGTTTTGGACATGTCCTTATACTTCAGTAGGTGAAAAATACTCACATTGAGTATACATTTAAAGTGTTCATATTCCATCAAAATATGTTTCTCTAATAAGTGCTCTTTTTAAACGTAATAGTTTTTTGCAAGGGTTTTCCAGGTATTGTCTTTAAATGCAGGTGTTGCATTCAGTGTAAATGTATCTGAGTTTATTGTTAATAAATCTGTATCAGTATTTGTGAGGTGCTCAAGGGAGCGTTTCATGCATGCTTCTCAGAAGTTATTTTTACTGTATTTTTGAGTCTCTGGTCAGTCTGTGTTGTTGAGGACACTAATGAAAGCCCTCGTCTGACTCGTGAGGTTAATTGGCCATCTCTGACCTTCCTCTGGCTGTCAGATCTCTCTCATTTCTCCATGTGCCAGACACAGTGATGATAATTCCTCCCACTCACATCCAAGCCCTACTTCAGTCTTTTGTCTGCTCTGAACCTCAGTTTGCCTTCATTCACTCAGGGCTCTGTGAAACCTAATAGTCTGACGTACAGTAGCCAGACTCTTGACTGTGGTTCAGGATCTGTTCAGGAGATGAAGCTTGTACAGTATATCACGTCAGCACTGAGCTACTGTCATCAACAAAGCGCTTAGCAGGACAGAAACGCTCCAGTATTTATTCACTCGCTCCTGTCCCCTCTTCATTTTGCTGCTGCTTCTTTTCATAAGTGCATGAATATCGATTTTAGGTTAGCGTGGAGGATGTCTTATTAATTTAGGGTAGAAAGTAGGACTGGAGATGGCTGTGTTAACGGCTGAGAGCGTCCCTAAGCACTGGCCAGGCAGATTCTGTCAAACGCTTTGGTTTGTCATGAATATTCATCACAGACTCAATTGCTTGGCAAACACTCATCTCAGCGCTGTGAACTTTGACTTTGCTGCTGTTCTCAGTATTAGTCATTACATCACAAACGCCTGCTGTGGAAAATAGCCTTGTTTC
This sequence comes from Enteromius paludinosus, assembly GCA_032361165.1. Lineage (NCBI taxonomy): Eukaryota > Metazoa > Chordata > Actinopteri > Cypriniformes > Cyprinidae > Enteromius > Enteromius paludinosus. Next base: position 9,643 of record JAUMHQ010042105.1, on the reverse strand, counting down.
GTTTTCTTGATGTTTGTTTACTTGCGCTTTCCACAAAATAGGCCTTTTTTGGTTAAATATTGCAGCTTTTGAGCAATACATATTTTCTACATATCTGCAGCTTAATCATAATACATACAAAGTTTTTAATCAATTTAAAGATTGCTGTAACTTAAAAATGGATTGGTTGCAAATGTAGTCTATGATAGTTATTGACTGAAAATATGTTTCTTAAATAAAATATTTTTATTTTTTGTTTGTTTTAAAGCCAATTTTCCACAAGCTAATATGATTCTTTAGGGTCTTCATGGAAAGTTTGTAATATAGTTTGTTTTAAAATTTCTCAAAGGTAGTGTAAAAACGCTCATTTTCCCCTGTTAAAAACAGCTCACTCTGTTCTGTGTACTTCCCCTTTAAATCTTCACGAGCTCCGCTGACTCCGCCCCCTCTTTTCCGAGGCACTCTCGGAGGATCTTTTTTTATTCATAGTGAAACTTGCTAATTAGCACATTATTAGGAAAGGCCATTAGGAAAGATTCATTAAAAGACTAACTCACTGCTTCTGTAGGTGAGGCTGGATCATGAATGATTTGCGCGAACATAAACGCATTTCGGTTGATCAAGGGGGCGTTTCCCTTCAGAACCAAACGTAACGTTACTCCTCCGCGTCTTCAGTCACTCAGATGTCGGGGGTAAATGACTACTGCTATGTTCATTAATACATTCAACAACAAAACACCTCAATCTCTTAGGAGTCTTGCTTATCTCTGCATCTCGGTCTGATGACGGCTCACTCAGGGCGGGTCTGAGGTAAGACACCAGATCAGTCTGTGTGATACGCTGCTGTCAATCAACTATTGTGGGAGTGGTCTCTGTCGATGTGACGCCGCCACACCAACATGCATTTGAGAATGCCAGGACGAGAGTTCAAAGGTGGTTCTGACAGGGCAGGATGAGGGGTTGATCACCCCCCTGGCAGTGACTATGAATAGTGAGGGCTCAGAGGTAGCCTCCCTAGTTGGGTCTGGGCAGGACAAGGAGACCCTGAGTCTGCAGCCACCAGCGGAACCTCTGAAGCGGTTACTGCACCAGCAGAAGGATCTACGGCCCAAGCCGACACCTCTGGGGGTTGAGTACCTCTAGAGGATCTAAGGCGTCAGCCGATACCTCAAGGTGTCCTGAAGAGGATTCTTGGACTGGAGAGCAGGTTTGTGCGCATACGAGGCCTCTGGAGCAGACTTGAGGGCAGATGAGGCTTTTGGAGCAGGTTCGTGGGCGGATGAGTTCTCTGTGACGGGATCATGGGTGGATGAGGCCTCTGGGGTGTAGTGTCCCACACACACACAGCAACCGCAATAAAAGGGAGCACAGAGGATAGGGGGACAGCCTCTAAAATGACCATGACCAAGTTCTTGGGACACCTGCTGCCAAACAGACATGAATTGTGGGTCCGCCAAACTGGACACCAGCCATAAATGCCCTTGGAACGCCCTGGTGTCTTCAAATACAACATGCATGATGCTTGGGAACACTGAAGTGCCATCTATGACGGCTGAAGACTGTGGCTTTATGTCCATGGTGGCTGAAGGCTCTGGGTTGGCAGCCATCTTGGACAGCATCTGTGGCTCTGGAGTGGTGGCCATCTTGTGACGAGACTCTGGGCTGGTGGCCACAGAGCATGATGGTGCAGCAAACACAGGAGTTGTGGCCAAAATCACAGGACCTGCTGGGGGCCATGCAGGGTCAAGCTCCGCTGCCATCGGTGCTTGACGGACGGTGAACAATGAAAACACAGTATAGGCTAAACAATAATCAGCACAAGAGAGGGTGAGGGCTGCTTTTAAGCTCGACAGAGGAGCAAGGGACACGTGGGAAATGAGTCCAGGGTGGAGTGCCCTCTAATGGAGATCATGGGCACTCCAGCTGGCGATCGTGAAACATGTATGTAGTTAATGTATACAGAATGTGGGTAAATCTTAAAATAAATAAATATTAACATACCTGTCTAGACGTCCTTTATAATTGCAAATTAAATTTATGTTAATATGAATGCATTTTTTTTTTCTTTTGCAGTGCATAGAAGCAAAGAAGTACTGCTGGTATTTTGAAGGAGGATACCCCATCTATTTCATGTAAGTACAGTCCCTTTTACTCTTTCTCAGACACTCTCCCATCATCTGCATACAGTGTTGATTTATGTTATAACCTCTAGTGCTGACTGAACACCATCTCTCAGACGTCATCATGTGTTTGTGTCGTGCCTCAGTTCTGTCATCAGCTTTCTTCATTAACATCACACTCGATTATGGATGAGAAGATAACAGCTATGTAATGAGAATCCAGACTCAGTTGATAGAGCAGGCAGTCTTCAGCAGTGTGCATTCAGAACTATACGGTCCAGTGAAGATTTAAGATCTGTGACACTGTACAGAGGTTTGGAGATGGAGGATCTCTGACCCAGTTCAGATGCTGGCTTCCATATTTTCCACAAACTGGCAACCCGGAGTGTTGAAAGACTATTGAGTAAACTAGCAACATTTTTTTATTAGATTTTGTTTGTTTGTGAAACTCTCCTGAAATGTGTTTATCAACATCACTTATGATGTAGTGTACAACAGGCATAAGTGGTAAAGTAAAAGGTGCATTTGGCTTTATTTTCCTCTAAACAATAACTGAAGAATGTATGAAGTATTTGTGGCAAAAATCAACTATTGAGGCTAAAGGCACAATCACTGATGATTTAATAGCTGGCTTACTTTTCAATTTTTTTTAAGCTTTTTCAAAATGTATACAAATTATTAAATGTTGATTGGATATTTTGTCAAATAAATTCATTTCTGAATTAATTAATCAATTATTATTATAATAGTTATAATTAAGTATAATGATTAAACTTACAATTTATTAATAATAATATATTTTTTTAAATGTCAAAACATGTACCTCAAAGAAAGCTATCCTCTCTGGTCCCATGTATTGGGCTTGCATGTAAAAGAGCAGCTGGTACAGGAACGTCAGTCCAGGTTAGGAACGATGATGAATGTTTTATTTTTGGGGAGCCGTGTCTTTAAGAGCTCTGGGCTGGTGCCATGTCCCGCTGGAGTCTGAGAGGAGTTCATCGGCAGGCTATCAATTATAATGCTGCACGTTCTTCTGTTAGTTACGAGCCAAACTGAGCATCCCGCTGCCTGCTCTCCTCTCTGAGTGTCCTGTGTTGTACCAGCAGCGGGTTCACTGGGACGTGACTGCATGGCATGAGATGAAGAGCAGTGCGTACCCAACACAACAACCTAAACCTTTTCCCTGAATGACAGCGAACGCAGAGGAAAAACTCCTCTTAAACTAAACACTGAATTTTAAATTGAAAAAAAGCCTGAAGTAGTATATTCTCGCAAAACATAATTCTTATTAATCTTTGTTTTTCTTACTTTAACTTCAAGAATGTATTATTTATCACAGAATAAGCAAATTATTTAGATTTACATTTTATTTTATTTTAAAGACTCTGCAATTTTACAAATAAATGAATAAATAGATTTTTTTGTTCTTTTGCTATTATCTGTTATTACAGTAGAGTGGGGGGGATTCAATGTTTAACGTCTGACCGAAGGACTATAGTAACAATGAGTCTGCCGGCTCAGAAATCTTAATTAATGTGTATTTCTCTTGTAAAAATGTAAGTAAGATGAAGCAAGGCGAGATGATTCCTAAAGATGCTTCTCCTTAAGCTGTTAAACTTCAGACCCTTCTTGATGTTTTTAAGGCAGAGTTGTTTATCGATGTTTCTGATGATTCAGCTCAGTCTCTGTCTCCTGAAAGATCAAACGCTTGGAGAAAGCCTCTGTGATCTGCTCTGTCATACAGGCAAGGCTGTAAATATTGACATGGCTTTCTTTTATCATGTGTGAAGTCTTTCGGTGTTTACACCGTTTGGTATGTTTCACAGCGGTAACACTTTATAATAACTACACACTATTAATGATTAGTTAAGCATTAGTAAGCATTTATTTAATCCTTTATAAACCATTGCTCCAACATTATTACGCATTAGTTAACAGTTTACAAGTGCATCTATAAATGCCTTGTTCTTAAGCATATATATAATGTTTAATAATTGTATTTTCATACTTTATTAATGATCAGTTTATCATTTTTTTAAATTTATTACGTTATTTACAAACCAGTTATTTAGGAGTTGTCAGTGTTTAATAGGACCATTTAGAAAGTCTAAGTAAATGATTAATAAATTATTTAAATTTGCTTTAATAAATCCTATTATTTAGACACATGATAATAGTTGCTCAGTGTGTTAATAAATGCTTTATTAAAACATGTTCCTGCTGTAATTCATGATTAAGTCAGGTAGTTATAAAGCATTAGGTAGTTGCCAGATGTCTGTTTTTGTGAGCTCATCTAAAGTGAGGACTATTCATACCTTGTAAAGCATTTATAAAGCAGACGTAAAGACTATTTTATCTTCTAAACAGTGAAGTTAAACAAACACAACACAGAGGAACACAGAACACAGACATATTTTTTCAAGACAACTGTACACTTGATAAATGAAAAACATACCTTCAGTTTCATAGGAAATAAATAAAGTGTACAGTGTTATATTGTTTTTTGCATCTTGAAATTAGTAGTTCTGTATCCCTCTGTGTTGTTTGTTTATTTGTTCCGTCAGAAGATAACTGAGCCTTTAAATCTCCTTTGTACATCTAGATATGCTTATAAATAAAAGAACAATGCATTTATAGCTGTATATATAAACTGCTTACTAATGATTATTAATGTTGGAACAATGCTTTATAAAGGATGAACTGACTATTTAATAATGCTTAACTAATGATTCATAGTGTGCAGTTATTATAAAGTGTTACCAACACATCTAGACTTGACCTGATGACATGAAATCAAGGAAGCCAGCGAACACATTACTTCAAAAAATCAGCTCAAAATCTGACCTCATGCCTTTCAGTTTGTAAATATTACTGTGCATTATTCTAAATGAGCTAAATGCCACTCTCTGAGCGCTTCCGTCCTTCAGCCGGGTCAGTTCTGTGAAGATGCTCTGAGCACTGACCGAGAGTTTATTCTGGTTTTTAAGGCTCGTTATCTAAACGCTCTTGTTGTTGAGGATGTGGATCGAGCAGCATGTAATGTGCGTCTGATAATACAACATGCTCCAAAACAGCTTCCCAAGTTTGTATTATATTGTGTTCATAAAGCTGTTGTCAACAAAACACAAGCGTTTCTGAAGAGAGGCTTCCACACAGGGCCACACTTTACACGAGGTGGCTTGAACTACTGTAGACCTACATCAAAAAGAAGAACTTACTGTGCATATTATATTGAGGTGGGATACCTAATATAAGGCTACCTACTATGAAACGAGACCCCATGCGGTTTTCCCCAGAATAAAAGCTGTATGCACTAAAACAGCCAAACAACAACAAATATCAGTGTTGTATTTATGCTGTTATCATATGTAAGGGATATTATACAGCTGGCCGTACAGTAAATTACTTTAATCCATGATTTTGCTTTTATTATATTATAAATAAAAGAAAAAGAATAGAGCATGCTTTTTGCTAATTTTATAATAAATAAAAAGAAAAATGGATAGATTACAAAATGAATAGAGAAGCTACTGTGTTACAATAATAGCAGCTTCTATTCTCTTCCACAGATGATAGAAACACATGTCAAACGATTGCATTAAAAATACATATTTCTTTACTTAACGTCTACATAATAGATAAACTAAACTTTTTCCTAACTTCACACACACACACACACACAAGAACTGCACACAAAACACCTCACATCTCTGGCAAAATGAAGCACAGCGTTCAAAATATCAGAAACACACATTCACAAACACCTTTGCTGAAATATTCATTCCTGTGTGTGTGTGTGTGTGTGTGTGTTTTGCAGAAAGGGTTTATGAACTTGAAAACTGAGTCAAAGACTGAGCATCAGTGTCTGGTTTGTTAGATCTGGTGTGTGCTGTACTTATTTGATTTGATGTTAGTTGTGCTGATGAATGTTGAAGCAGTGTGACTGTCAGAGCCTTTCAGAGGGAAATATCAGACACTGGATGCGGACGCTTACGCTCGTTAAATCAAAGGCCAGTGACTTTTGAAGTGTGCTGGTAATTAGAACCTTCAGTTACTGATGTTCTGTTGAAAGGTCATCTTCAGTGGCTAATTATCCGCTTCAGCATCCATTGTGGCAGCAGTATTTACCCAGCATGCCAATGGCTCACAAGAACTGCATTTTATATCACACTGTCACACTGTCTGAAGAACATGTCAGATGAACACAAGCAATTATTAATTCATTCATTTTTTATTTCACTTTTAAGTGTTTGAAAAAAACTTAAGTGACTTTTTTATGATCTTGTTTTTATTTTTCCAGTTTTTAAAGGAACATTTCATTGTCATTTTGTGGCGAATAGAATTTTACACGTTCTTCTTTAAATATTGAGTGTTATTTTTCACATTAGAAATAAGGTCAGATATGGATTTCACAGCACGTGAGGGTTTAGAAATGAGTTTACGTTCATGTTTTGTTGTTGAACTGTTTTTTGGATGACTGGGTTTTTAACATCTTAATCAAACCAATGCAAACGCCATCCATCAACATCTGCTGAAGCGTAACACAGACATATTGACCTGTCACTGCATCTTCTTCCAAGCTCTGCTGGACGCAGAGGAACTAGATCACAGGCAGACTTTGATTGTACGAGTCAGCCAGCTGAAGGGTTATTTTTTCTATCAAACATTGGACACGGTTCACAAGAACAATTATGTTATTTACATGATCTGTTTGAAACATTAAAGGAATAGATCAGTCAAAAAATGACCTCTTCAGGACCTCCAAGATTAGGATGAGTTTGTCTCAGTAATGGAAGTGAATGGGTGCCGTCAGAATGAGAGTCCACAGCACTGAATCAGGAGAGAAATCTGCTCAGATCAGCGTAATATGTGTCTGGATTCTGATGTGAGAGATGACATTGTTATATTATTGTTTATTATGAATTATTAACTGGTGTTTTAATTAAAAACATCTTAATGCTGGATTAGTTTGATCTTCTGTCTGTGGATGATATATTCTGACGGTACCCATTCACATCCATTACTCAGACACTGATGCAGACACACATTTCTCCAGCTCTGATGATGTTGTGTTCACCTGTGTACACCTCTTCAGAAAGTGTAAAGGTCTGCAGCTGGTCAGACTAAATGCTGACCTTCACATGTGACACTGTGATATTTGGTTTAACTGTGTGAGAAATGACTGCGGGATGTGCTCAGGTGATGTGTTCGTGTGAAGATTGGACTTTATTTAGACAGTGTTTGTATGAGTGCACGAGCCTCTGGAAGGAGTCAAAAAGGCTTAATGCAAAGCATTTCCAGCAGCGTCTCTGAGGAGAATCTGGTGTCTCGAGGGAGCTGATGCACACTGCGATGAGAAACTCCTCGTATACCTGACTCTCTTTGGCGGGGCATGGAAGGAGTATGACGGGAAGTGCTTCCCTCTTCAGCATTTCCTTTCTTTCTGTTCTCTCCCGAGGGATAATCGGTTCCACCCAGGCTTGACTTTGTCTTGATGGATTGCAGTATAGGGCTGTCAAAAAATCTCATTTTGAATATTGTTTAATTTTCACATTTTTAGGTGTGCTTCATGTGAAAATGCAATGATGTAAGTGTCACTGTATTTGAATTGTTTTGTCAGCCCATCCAGTTAATCGTGACGCAGCGCTGCGATGCTGTTTATTCCAAATATTGTGGAAAACGAGAGTCTCAGTGTGGAGGAGATGCTGCTCACACACAACATATTTACAGCATTTTCTGAAGAGACATTATCACCGTTGCACTCACAGCAGAGATGCGTGTCAAACAAGTGTTCCCCATCCATCCATCCCACTGCACTGTGTGTGATTGGTTTTCTGTCCTTTATTAAACTATAGATTCTTCTGATTCTTTAAGCAACTAAAATATTAATTCTTTATAAACATTATTTTAAACATCGTGCACTTTTTTTGAAAGAGTGAGATGTGATGGATATATTGAAGCAGGACTGCTCCTCTCTTCAGTCTACATGTATATGTGTCTAGGATTGTAAAGTCTCTCTAGTCAGGAAGTATTTTTGACAAAGATGTAGGGTTAAGGCTGGATCTCCCCCTGAGTCCAGACTGAATATCTCAGGTGGCCAGGTTGGGCTTCCACAACACATTTCAGAGCATGGATGGTCCCCCCGAGGGTCCCTGGAGCTCGAGGTCTTGGCCTGTCTCCTCTGCTTTAACTATAGATGGTCTTAGGACAGGACAGTTGTGTTTCCAACGAGGATGGGCGCTATCTTAAAGTTTGTGATATACCAGTAAGAATTAGTCTTCTAACAATAAAGTTGTTGACATTGTGGAGTGTTTGAAATAACTACTTTTTGTGACCAGACGGGGTTTTATATTACAGAACGATAGTATTCTATACAGTGATGAAGGCTGTCTTTTAGCACCTCATTATTAATATACTTTCACAGCCAGACAGCCAAGACTGCTTGAAGAACAGATCAACCACACATTCAGTGCAGTTGTCTTCAAGTTTTATCAGTTAAACGTTCCCTTGAGTGATAACTGGATGCCTTTGTCCGCATTAGGAATGTAATTGAGCGTGATCAGTAGTATTAACTAGTTCTGGGATGTATATGTGGAGTTTTAAACAGTCATTACATTACTTGTGTACTCGGTATGGCTCACAGCAAAACAAAATAAGAAAGATAATAGTTTTCTCAAAACAGGATTCACTTATAGTCATATATGTTATCGCAATAAATACCAGGAATACTGTGGTGTATATTTTTAAGCCCTAATTCCCAGCTTAGCTGAATAGGAAGACTCTTCCTCTGAGAGGGAAGTATTTGTGATTAATGGGACATATATTTTAATCATAAACAAAAAACCTAGTTATATATTCAATATACTATACTCAATATTGTTGCTGCTGGTTAGTCATTAAAATTACAGGCCTCATTTTGGACCCTTTCAGTTTGTGTAACTAAGAGCATGTGATGATTCCCCAGACAAGAAGATCCTGAACAGAAGAGCATTACTCGCTTCAGAACTGATATATTTTGCCGTGTTGTCTGACATACACTGAGATAGTCCTATAATGTACGTAAATCACACTCTATTCGGATACATTAGGCCTGAGAGAATTTATTGTTAAAGACGGTTCTGAGACATTAGATTTCTATTAAATTGATGCTTTCAGCAGGACTCCGACTGAGGCTCTGGCTTTATTTGCTTCTGTTTACACATTGCTTGCACTATATAACTCTTTTATTTCTGCACGTATGATTCATTAGTAGTAAAACAACTAAAGCAACACAAAAATAATAATATAAGAGAATTTTTGAACAGGGCCAGCAATATTTTGACAACTATTTGAAGCAGACTCATAAATGCACCTGGATGCACTTTTTAGTGAGACGTACAAATCACTGCAGTTTCCACTAGAGGCAGTAAAACTATTCATTTTCACACAAATTTAAACTAATGTGTAGTTTCTGCACAATTTCTTGATGAATATAGGGATATTTGAAAACAGCTGCTTTTGAAGGTTATCATCATCACACATATCCAGCTTCATATCTATGTGTT
>JAUMHQ010042104.1:0-11578 GCA_032361165.1 Enteromius paludinosus | reverse complement strand
AACAGGAAAAACTAACAAAAACAAGACAAACACTTGAGAGCTGAGCACAGAGGCTGCCATGCTCGGCGCCATCTTGATCATTACTTGATCATAATGAGTGAACAATCTGAGTTTAGCCTTTCAGAGTTTAGCACAATATTTCATTTTTTGTCATTAGAGGTTGCATTTCCAAAACAATAACAGAGGCAAAGTTTGATGACACAATGGCGGAGCATGGAATATTGGGAGATGTCGCTTTCACAAATCACGTTCATGGATGAAAAGATCATCCATGACTATTACTAGCACAACTAATAATTAAGCATATGAAATATAATATGTTAAATATAATAATTAAAACACACTCCCCATTTCAGAAACGCCACGCCAATATTTGTTTACGCAATATTTTGTTGATTGCTCCAATATCGTCTCAGTTTTTTATACATCTACATTTCTATTGGAATTGTGGAGAACGTAATCATGATCCATCAATCAATAAATCACTTTTATTTATATTGTGCTTTTAACAATACAGATTGTAGCAAAGCACTGAACATCAAAATAAATAATAAATAACTACCACTTCCACATTTGCCCATGTATGTTGTCGTATTATTGATAGACGGAAACCAAGGATAGTGCGTCATTGACATGAACAATGAACAGAGATGGTTCTTTATTTAAATCTGCAATTTCTTTGAATTTACAAATCCTACAGAACTTTTGATATAATGTATGACACGACTGCATGAAATATATAGCGCTACACTGTTTAACCTTGCTGCAGATTTCTGGGTAAACAACTGATTTTTTTATTTATTTATTTATTTATTCATTGCAGGGTTTTTTTGTTTGTTTGTTTGTTTTTGCTTTTTTGCATTTTTTGTGATTCTGTTAGGTGTTTATCTATTGCCCAACATAAGTAATAAAGTGATTTGTGTAAACATTTTAAATGAAGTAACATCAAAGAATGCGTTTTAGAGTTTTAGAGTACTACAATGAGTACAGCATTATAAATTCAAAAGCATATGCAATATTTTACCCAACACATGAGTGGTAGTGAACAGTAATTAACTGAAACCATTGTTGCCAGTTAGTCACATGACTTTGAGAAGAATGCTCAGTGCAAACATTGTGTGTTATTTGCAACAAAAACATGACAATACTTTACCAGTGGTTGTGATTGGTGGAGTAATGGATTCTACGGATGGAACTGTCTCTGGTGATGTAGACACTGATCTGGAGGACTGACTTGAGGCTTCTGTTTTTAAAACAGTTTTATATCAGTAAATAAATTCCATAAAGTAAAATAGTAAACTACATATGTATAAATGCTCACCTACACAGTACGCTCCACAAAACATTGGCTTGACAAACTCATAAACATAGTAATGTCCAGGACAGGCTTTGACTCGTATAGGGTGGGATGTGTATTCACAGTAGCTACTCCAAGATATACAGACCTGACGAGTGACCACTCCATCTTCCAGCTGTGGATGAGATTCATTGAACCACAGTGGCTCATAGGTTCCACACATACCATAACTAACATATGATTCTGGCATCTGGGCATTTTCGCCGTTGTAGAACATCCTGTACCAGCCATTCCACTCCACATTATAATCACACATGCCATAGTAGTAATAGTCATTATAGTAGTAGTTGCCTATGGATCTCCAAGGCTCATCCAGGCTGGTGTAGCTGTAGCAGGGATCAACACTTGGGGTTGAGAAGGGTACTATTGTGAAAAAGTAGAAAGCGAGCATTACTGTACATACGTACTAAAGATTAAATTTATTAAATACAACAATATGTAAACCAACAGTACAAGTGATGGTAATCATATCAGATTTAATGATGAACGAAAGTATACAATACCTGCACAATATACAGGTAATGGGATTGATAGAGTTGGTCTGGTGAATTTGTAGACATAATAATCTCCAGGACAAGCTTTGACTTGGATTGGATCAGATCTGTAGCGACTGCACTGATATGCACGAGCACCAAAAACTTCACGAGTTACAACTCCATCTTCTAGTCGAGGATGAGAGCCACCAAGATACAGAGGACTGATACTTCCACATGACATCTGATAAAAACACCACTCAGGCATCTGAGCATTTGATTCATTAATGAAGAGTCGATACCAGCCGTCCCATTCAACACGAGTGTCGTCATGATCAGTGACGTATCCGTACCAATACCAGTAATTATGTGTGCTTCTCCAGTAGTTGTTCAGTACATTGTAGTTTTCACACGGATCATAATCTGTTATTAAGATATCAAAACAAACAGGTTTAATTTTAATGGAGTTTCATAAGTGCAAATGTTGACCAGTAAAACACAGTAACAATCATTCACAATATGATTGTGAAGTAGTAAAACTAAAAGTATAAAAAGTGACACAGAAAGGTTTAGATCAAGGAACATATTCAGGATTAGTATTAAGAGATTTCCCTCAGTAAACTATAAAACTTACATTTGCTTACATTTTTACATGGAATAAAAAAATACAATATGGACATAGTTTTAGCATCTAAACTTACAAATACGTATTTTCAGCTTTTTTTACCTACAAATCTGATGTATTGACTACACCTAAAAATGGATATTGAAGAATATTAAAATAGCGGCATTAATTTGATTATGTTTGTATTTTTTAGTTGTTATATCATGACCTTGTTTGCAACTGCATTATTAAACTGTTTACCTCATTTGAAATGTAAACATTTTATTCTGTTGAGATTTCTGCTGCCAGCTCATTTAAAAAAATTGGCCGTTAATAAAGCTAAACAAGACTTAATTTTAAACCTTTAAAATAAATAACTTTTCCGCAATAGTTTAATCTTTCCTGGTGTTTATTTTCTACCTGCCATGGGCCATGGTGTGTTCTGTAAGTACACCCTAAACACAACATCATTACAAAATGAAACAAAATTTGTGCACTTGAATATTTCACATTCAGAGGACTGTAAGGGACACACCCAAATCCATGCCTTTTTCTCCAATCTTCATCTATCTCTGAAGCAGAAAGCCTACACCATAAACGGCAAAGCCCGCGCCGGATTTTCCAATAGGTATGTTTATGTATGGGGTAGATTAAGGAGTCTAAAAATCGAAATAGCTCGTTGACAAAATGCTAAAAATACACTGTTTCAAATCTCTTAATTATATAAAAGATATGCGCAACTATTTTACGTTTTTTAACTAAACAAATGTAGCTATTTGTACATTTTAAAAAATAAAATATGTCTAATGGATGTCTAAATGGATGTTTTAGCATCAGCAACAATTTATAAAAAAATATACGTTTTATGCTTGTAAATGCTACGTATTTAATACCTACTGTATGTTTAAACGTGACATCAGGCTGACAGTAAATAATGTAGTTATTTAGTAACAGAATTGTAGTAGAAAAGTTTTGATGTATTAAGGGGTGAGGAATATGGTCATGCTAGTAATCATTTCATTTTAATTTTATTTTAATCAGTAGCTATTTAACGGAGTAGTGAGAGTAGTGTTCTCTAATCTCAAGTGTTACCATAAATACTTCTTAAAATAAAAATTAAAACATATAACTTACTCAGGGTGATGCTGGATCCAGTGAATATATCTGGACTTACAGTATAAGACACCTGTGAAATAGTGCTGACATCTACAAAGAAGGACATTCAAAGACATGACTGAGATTATTGATTAAAGTTAAAAGTGAATAAATAAATAAAGTAAAAAAACACTGTACCTGTGCAGTATCCTGAACACCAGTATTGTGGTTTCACAAGTTCATAGACATAGTAATTGCCTGGACATGCTTTCACTCTGATGGGGGTTGATTTGTAAGAACAGCAGCTGCCCCAATAATAATTACCACAAACCTCTCTGATCACCACTCCATCCTCTATCTGAGGATGAGCACCACTGAGTGACAGACTAACGTCTGCACCGCAGCTGTATGAATTAACACAGGTCTCTGACATCTGGATGTTCATCCCATAGTAGAAAAGCCGATACCAGCCATTCCAGGAGAACGATTCATCACAGATATAGTCTCCACTTTCATTGTTGGCTCTCCAGGGACGATCCAGAGACTCATAGTTGTAGCAGGGATCACTGCTGATGTTTTGGAAGGCAACTGTCAAAGAGTTTGAAAAAGTACTGTTAAAATGCTGCTTTTACTGTAGTATTTACTGTACATTGAAGGCAATTTAAAATATTACATTGTAAAACACAAACGTTAATTTCTTGATTTTCAACCAACCAATGATAGCAAATAAAGACTATTTACTCTTAATATTGACACTGAAAAAAAGTTACAGTAATGTAGAGAAAGAGATTAAACTTCACCTGCACAGTATGTAGCACTGTATCCTGATGTGATGGGTTTGACTAATTCATAGACGTAGTAATCTCCTGGACAGGCTTTGACTTGGATGGGTGGGGATGAGTAGGCACCACACTGGTCGGAATAACCCCACCACCACCACCACGATGAAGTTCCCACAACTTCACGGGTCACCACTCCATCCTCAAGTGTTGGATGAGAGCCATTGAGAGACAGTCCAGTTTGCCCACCACATCCTGGATTACTCACACACCACTCAGACATCTGAGCACTTTCTCCATTCAGATACAGACGATACCAGCCGCTCCATTCAACAAGAGAGTCATCATAGCCATAGTAGTAATTTTGCCGTATGTCTCTCCAATACTCATCAAGAGTGTTATAATTATAGCATGGATCAGAGCTGGAAGTTGTAGAATCTGAGAGAATAATGATATAAAAGAGTACAATCAAGTGATGATGCACGTACTTTATATGTGGCAAATAGCCTATGACAAGATAAGCTATCAATATACACTATAGTGAAGGATCATGTAAACTGACTGCACCTTCAGCAAGTGTCTGCAATTGAAGCCATTTGCTCATCATTTTAAAAGATACTACCTAGAACTCAGTTCATTTACAGGAGCTTTCATCTGTTCAAATGCCATGTGGCTCTTAAAAATAGTACAGTTATTTTGTGTTTTAAACAGTGGTGTTGAGGAGTGGAAAAAAAAATAGATAATGTAAATGTTTATCGATACCACAGAGTGAAAATAATAAACAGAGTTAGTATGTAATATGTAACTGTAAAGTTTGAAGGAAAGAGATCTCTCCGAGTAGGTTGAGCTGAGGAGTTTCTCGCATGCTGCAAGCCGTACAATAAAACAATAAAAGTTCATCTGGAAGACTGACCCTCAGCACAGTAAACAAACACCCCCTCGACACAGGCAACCACTTTGAGACCCTTTCCCCTCCCCTGAATCCCCCATCCCTCACACTCGCAGCTGTTTCTCTTCTAAAAAGTCTTCATGGAGAATCACTAAAACTCAAAGTGTCATATTTTGTGAAGATATTGTTTTTACACTGTCATATTTGGTGTCAATTTAAAAGTCTAAAGATGAGTTATACAAAGGTTTAAAGTTCTCAGACGTCATGTATATCAGTAAAAAGATTTTAACTATTCACAAAATTGGTCACAGATAAAGAACTGTGACCTCCCCCTAGAGCAATAAGGTCAAGCATCCCAAACAGCTGCAGACCTGGGGGTTGCAGAAAATCTGACCAGCAAATAGTCTTTTGTGCTTTAGGGCGTGGGGGTGTTATATAAGGGAAAGAGCAAAACAGAAAGGGCAGACTTTTTCCTGTAAGCAGAGGTCTCCATATTGCAGAATGTGAGAGCCATTGGACGGGCTCCTGCAGTCTGCAGTATGTCAGGTATGCGTTTGATAAAATGATGTATTCTTTTAAACCAGAAATGAATTGGATTCTATGTAATTGGCTTGAAACTATTTTTTGGTTTATCAAAGTTATGCATTCTTTTAAACTGAAATTGAATTCTCTTTGTTTAACTATGTAATTGGCTTGATATAATTTACTAATGTATCAAAGTTATGCATTCTTTTGAATTGAAACTGAACACAGTGTTTAATTATGTAATTGGCTTGACATAATTCTTGATTTACCTATGATGCATTCTGCTGTATTGGAATTGAATTCATGCTGTTTGATTATGAAATTGACTTGATATAACTTTACCTGACGAATAAATCATTCATTTTAGACTGTTGAACTCATTTGCGACCAGTAGATTGTGTGAGACGTTTGACTGCGCATAAGTATTATGGCCAGGATATGACAAACTAGAGGCATGAGTAGATGGAGCCGTTTGCACTCTACTGCAGAGACCTCTCGATTTCTGCTTTCGCTGGAGTTAACACGTTGATATATCTTTTCGTAACAAGCAAGCAGTAGGTGGCTAACAAAAAGATATAACTCTAAACCTTACAACCTCTGAGTAGCTACCAGAACTAGCGAGCTTATGTAATGAGATGGTGGTCCGGCCGACATCAAAACTCTGACGACTCGAAGTCCCACAAGTAAAATAATCAAGTTTCTAAATTAAGATAACTAAAACACATAAATTTAATGTAATCTGAAACTTAATAACAACTTAAGAGTAATCTAAATTTAATATCAGATAAATAACTTAAAAATGGAGTCAGATTAAAATGAGGTGAAACCTAAAAGTAAAGTCAGAAACAAAAGCTTAAAAACCGAGGAGCATTTGAAGTCTTTCCACAGAAGCGCTGGACAGTGAGACACGCGGAGCATCCAGGCAAAATGGGCGGATCTTACATAACAGTGTACAATTTCCTCAAACATGTGAACCTAGTTATCATGTCGTCTCTCTCATTGAGAGAGAGAGCAAACGCGAATGCTGGCAGTGGCACCTTGTGGTGCCACTTCCGGTCGCTATTGGCAGCTGCCAGAGTATTTCTCGCAGTTTTTTCTGTTTGCTCAGTAAAAACGAAACTATTGTCAGTGGCGTGCAGTGGTGATTTTTTTTAACCACAGTTGTATTATTATTATTATTATTGTAGCGTTGTAATATTGAGGCTCCTTTAAATGTTAACCTGTGAACGCGATCGGGGCAGGATTGTCGGGTATATAAAGGGGAATCCCCACAGCGGAGGTAGGTTACGTCATTGTTTTCTGACTGTCCCTGATGTTCCGGAATTCCGCCGCTCTGGAGTTGGAGTTGGAGTTGGAGTTGGAGTTGGAGTTGGAGTTGGAGTAGGAGTAGGAGTATTCGTTAATGTAGGTCCATTGATTAAATGACGCGTTCTTCCCCATTCAGCGATCAATATCAGAAGGGACTGGGTTGCAGAGAACGCGAAGTGTAGCCGAGGGTAAGTAAAGTATTTTATTGCATGGGTAGTTAAAGAAGTATGCATTTTAATTGGTGTTTTGTGTATTTTAGCCGTGTTAGAGAAGATGTCTAGCGGCATGCTCTAGCCGCAACACTGATGTTTTGTTTCCATAATTTGGTTCTGAGTCTGCTCTTTTATGTTCTGAGAGGTGCTGGCAACTTTCGGAGTGCTGATCGCCTCTTCGTCTCACACACATACACGTGGCGTATATGTGTGTGTGAGTGTGTGGTCTGTGTGGGTGCCGTTTGTGTGTGGAATTATTATTGAGATTTATGGACAATGAATTTGTTTTCTTCTGTGAGTGTTTTTCTCTTTTCTTTGGTGTGATATTGGCTTCCTATCTTTTCCAAAGTGTGGGGTGTAGGTTTTCTTTTGCAGTGAAATCTTGTCTGCCGTGTGGGTGTTTGTGAGTGAGACCACAGGGTTTGGGTCATTGAGGGCTGCTGGATGTCCAGGTTGGCCTGCCTACTCCTGCACCATTTCTACACTATGGGAATTTATGTTGTTTGTAAAGTTAGTTTAATTATTGTCTATTGATTGTGTGTAGCGGCAGCGGGCCATTCATACCCCAGAACTTCCTTTTGCATTGTTGCATTGTAATAAAATGTTATACTTTTCTGACCACGCCTTCAGTTTGGTGCTCTGCGGGAGTGAACGAACCTGAGTGTCTGTATAAAACAGTGATATTTCCCCTGGGGTCTTACCAGGTGTGGCCTGGTCGGTTTCTTTGAGCTCAGCTATTTACCATGAGGTTAAAAGAAAGCCACAAAATCCATGTCTTCCATATTATTATTATTATTATTATTATTATTATTATTATGCAGTGTGTCGGTTTTTTTTTAATGATGCAAAGTTCCCACAATTGTAATATCGTTATAATTATTAGAATTACTAATTATTACAATTATAATTATTTATAATTACTATTTATTACAATTACTACAATGCATTCACACAATCGTTTGTCGCCACTTATTTTAAATAAATAGTTTTGATGATGCATATTATAGAGTAAGCAGATGCGACCAGAATAGGGGCATCACTGGGAAGGAAGAGTCCCATGCACCGCTGCTAAATCGCAAAATCACATTCATTCGGGGCCTATATTAATATATCCTAACTGTTGTTATATTTCCAAATTTATATTTTGTATTTTTACACTGTATGATATTCTGTTTTATAAAATCCAATAAATCTCATCAGTGTCTGTATGTATTTTACTTTACATTTATTTTTAAATAATATGAAGACAGGAACTAAACAAAAATATTTGATTTGTCTGCTGTTATTTTTAATTTTACCAGCTAGTGGCGCTGTTGAATTACTTTCTACATACCATATAATTGTTTCACTTTTTAATGTGATACTTTGTTATACTTGCAAATAAATCAATAAATCAATGATTGAAAATAAAGTGTTTTCAATGGTTTAATTTTTTTCATTATGTTTCACTAGAATGGTCTTATTATGTTATTGTTCTGCTGTCTGTCATTGATCATGTCACCTTTTACTCCACCCATTTTACCTGTTCATCGTTACCAGCTCATTATCTGCATGCATATATATATATATATATACACACTAGAGATGCAACGTTTTTCGGTGGTTTATCGAACAGTTCAGTCACACCCCCGTGAACCGCGATATTTCAGTAGCCTATTTGAGGCATTAAACTTTCCTTTTAATTAAAATTGGCATTTTTTGTGTATTAAGTGTAACACAGTACCGTTGCGTCCCTATTATTCACACACATTTATACATACATTTACATGTTATCTTTTTTCAATAGAATGAAATACATTTAAATGGAAGACAGTTCTTTATTGTAACACATTAGTCTTTGTTCAATGTTTCTGTGTTTGTTTTGTGCCTAAGCACATGGTTCTGTCTCTGTTTGTGTCTGTAATGTGCTTCAGTTGTCCCACATTCTTATTTCCCCTGGTCACACCCTCTTACTTAGATTTGTCTTTGCCTGATCCAACAGTATGCTACCCCATATATCGGGCTCACTTTTCTTGTGTCTCCTCTGGTTCAGTTTGGTGCTTTGGTTCTTGTTTGTTGTTTTTTTTATTGGTTAGTTTTGGATTCTCTTTTTTTCCTCATTGTAAACGTTTGTCTGTCTGGTGTTTTTGTCTTGAGTCTCATCTTGTTGTGGTGTTTTGTCCTGTCCTGCCCTCATATTCCCTGGCCTGACACTTCCTACCTGGAAGGAGCTCGTGTGTCCGGTCACTGGTTCTGTGAATTCCTGCCCTGACAGCTAGACTACTGACAGCTACTTCTGAAATACACTTCCCTGTCCTCTTGCCTAGCTCTACCTCTGAAGCTGCCGTCTCTGTGTTTGACTCCACTGCCACCAGCTTCTGTTCTGTTTGGACAATTTTACTCCTCATTCTCCTTGCTGTTTGATCTTTGTCTTAATTAAATACCCTTATCTGTTCACTTGCATCTGGGTCCTATTTCTTGCAGATGACATTAGATGACATTAGAATCAGTTATACAGAATCTCATAGTTGTGAGGCTTTAAATTGGAATTTTGAGATTGTAAATTGTAAAATTTCCAATGAGCCTATAACATTTAATTTTAATAGTTTTTTTTTTTTTTTTTTCTGTTGTCTAAAAGGTATTTGTTATTATCTTGTTTCTTAAAATATACCCTATTTATTCTAAATAATGAATTTGTAAGTTTGAAATGCATATCATAATTGTCTACAACTCCAAACCATTTGTGTTTGGTCATGCTTTAACACACAATTACAAAAATGAAAGTAAGACAAAAAAATCCTTTTGAGCCTGACATAAATAACAACAGAAATGTAGTATTTTATATCAATATGTCATCTAGTTCACGTAATTATTCCTTTTCTATATATTTTTTTTTTCATATCCGTAAAAGAAAGCAAAAGTTGGAAGAGGTGAATATGTGATCAAGTAAAAAAAATTATATTTTACCTGAAGTTTGTCCGCTGATTATTTCACCTGTTAAATACACAATATAACCATAATGAATTAATTCAGTCAGTCCAGCTGCATCATTCTGCACAATAAAACGCACATGAAAGATAATAAAACTCTCACCATTAATCAGCAGCAGTAGCGACACACACAGAGAGATCAGAGACCTCATCGTGATGAACAGTTCCTCCTGCACCTGGACATATATACAGAACATGAAATATTTATTATATAAATTCTTTAGTATTTGATTAATTAGTTGTTTTTTTATGTTTGTTTGTTTTACAAAAAGTAAATAAGTAAATTAACAAACGTTGATTAAAGTAAATGAAAAGAAATAACTTCACCTGAGGTATGCTGCTGCAGAGCAGTCTCAGGGAGATTCTCTCCTCAGCAGCTGAAAACAGTGATGAACTGCACAGTCTCACACTTAATCAGTGCCTTTGTTTATAACGGTGGGAGGATCATTACTGGAAATCGAAAGTTTTTCGATAATGTCTTAAACCAGTTTTTCAAGTGACATATTTTGTTATGTGATTGATTTGTTGTTTAAGAACTCAGAGCTCAAACAGATGAATGTAGATGGAATGAAAGTGAGTCATTTTATTTATTTTGTTTTACCCTTTATTAAAGAAGCTTTGTAGTATTATAACACTCCCAGTGAATGATTAAAAGATTAATGCTATAATAACGTGATACATGATTCTGCTTTAACCAATGTTTAACAATGTTTTGGCAGGCAGTAGTCAGTAAGATGTATGTACATGTGCAAACAAACAAAACTATAACACAAACAGAAATACAAACATATTTTAATACAACTGCAGCTCAAAAAACAAAATAAAGTCCTAAAGTCAACTATTGTGTTTAAAAGCAGCTGGGGAACAACATGCTGGTTAAGTGGCAGGTTAACATTATAGGAAAGCTATTGGGTATTTAATAAAAACAAAGGGAAGAAGCAACAGATTTATAAAGAAAATATCAAATAAATAGAATCAGAATTGTCATGCTCTTTTAGAAAAAACTAAATGATTAATCAATATTAATATAAAGTAAATTAAAGTCTGTTCTTAGTCAGTTTGAGGAAGTGAACTATATATTTGCAGGTTCACTGGAGGTGCAGAATTACACTCTTTAGGAATGTCTTTAATTCATCTGCTGGACATTTGATCTCATCATTTAAAAACTCATGTGCTGCACAATAATGTTCCCTATGTAACATCCACACCAGGCTCCACCCCCACCGTCACTCCACGTTCACAATCACCTGAGTATTAATGCACCTCACCTGCCCTGCTCACCTGTTCACAATCTGCTATCATCAACCACTCCTTCAAAAGCACCCACCACACTACAGTCAGCGTCCGAGCTCGTCTATACGAAGAGG